>QRFI01000010.1:1800000-2046271 GCA_025389085.1 Sclerotinia subarctica | reverse complement strand
ACTTTGTGGACTAAGAATTGTATAATTCAGTAATTTGTCAATAATGTTAACCCCAATTCCAGGTTGATCTTTCCAGTATTCCATAACTGAAGTAATGATTTGTCGCCGGGCGACAGGGGAAGCTGGACCAACGGCTAGAAGACGATCTTTACAACGTTCAATGCAGGAAAGTACGTGGCTGAGTGATTTGGATCCGATGTAACAGATCGATGTTACATATGCGTCTGTGGATGGAACGAGAGGATCTGGAAGTGCTTGTTCAACGGCTAGAGCGTGAATTCTATCGACGATTGGTTGGATTTCATCTTCGGCGGCCTTTCTTCGAAGGAGAGCAAGGATTTCTTGACCTTCTGTACTGAATGGTGTGTCTATAACTGTTAGAACAATTCCTGCTTAGGAATGATAAGACTTACCTGGATCATTAAACTTGAAATCGGGGGTATCCTTTTCTTTCTCTTCCGTAATCAATTGCTGATAAGGAGGTGGTAAAGTTCCCCTGATTCTCTGAGCAAAACTCAACCGAATCTCCTTATCCAAAGAACCAATAATAAAAGCTTTCTTTGGGTCTAGATCCGAAAGTTCTACATCATCAATCCATTCAGTCCACTTCCAAGTAAAACCAAAGTTACTCAAATGATGAGAGAACCAATCCATAAATCTATTGGCCAACTCAAGATCCATAGAATCCACATTTCTATATAAGAAACGGATTGCACGACCAAGAGATGGTGCGATAGCAGCTGGAGCAATCTTGCAAGATTCCGTCAAGACAGCATGATAATAGACAAGTTTGTGTTCCGGAACTGGAAGTTGAAATAATTGAGAAAATACCGCATCAACTGCAACATCCTCAGGTTTCCATGTTGATCTATCTCCTTCAACGTCTCGAAGTCTATCGAATGGAGTTGCTCTCTTGACAAAAGTATCAGGAGCAAAATAACAATCAATATCGATCAGGAATTTTGCAGTTGCATTTCTGTTGTAATCCAAAATATTGATGGTATCAACCAAAGCATCTCTTAACAAACATGAAGAAATATCGGTGATGGGTGGAACAGTCTCCACATCTTGATTAGCATAAACTGAAAAGTAAAGCTCAGGGAACAAAGGTCTTGGTCCAGCATTAACAATCTCAGGAAGAGTAATTGTTGGTAAAGCATGTTTTGAAGCCAAAGCCAAAGCTTCTTGTTGTTCTGGTTCAATCATTTTCCAAGGTCTAGGTAAACAAAAGAGTTCCCATCCATTCTGTGATTCGGTCTGTAATTGCTTTTGTAAAAGACTCAAAACACCAACTGGGGCAATAGAATCTTCCTTTTCATTTCCAGGATATGGATCAACCAAAGCTTGTAAAACATGTGGTTCGGAAGCAATGATATCAGTGTTTTCGATCATAGCCGCAGCTTTCTCATGAGCATCTGTTGCTGAAGATGCCATAATATATGGAATAGTGAGAAGGATGATCTTGACCAATTCAGGTCCAATGGTCTAGCAAAATGTTAGCCAATGATTTCCAAACACAATATCTGTATGCAGAATACTTACCTCTTCATTATTCTCCGTTTGCAAATCCAAAGCTTTGGTCAAGAAGTCCTGCAAAACAGGGAATATACCATCACCCTCTAACAAACCTTGCAAACTTCCCAAGAATTTCATAAACAATTTGACCTGTCTCCAATCGCCTTTCGTGATTGATTTATTCAATCCCTTTGCAGCTCGTTTCAACAACTCTTTAACCATATCCTCTTTCAAAGTATTCAACACCATAACTACTGCAGCGACAAAAGGGATCTTGAATGGTTGTTCTACCACCAATTGTAGGGATAAATCATAGAATGAATCTCGTAATTCGACATCATCGTAGTTATCACATACAATCTTGGCAATATCGGCTACTTCTGTTTCGACGCGTTTTAGAGGCGATTCTGCAATTGAGAGAAGTTGTTTGCGAACTTTGACGATGAGTGGTTCTTCGTATCGACGTCGTTGAGGTCTTCGATCATAATCATCTTCATCTGTGGTTTGAGGAAGTTCTCGTTAGTTTTGTTTGTTTTCTTATTATTTCATCCTCCTCGTTTCCCTTCCTTCCCTCCTCTAGATCCATTCAAATCCCCGTTCGTATCGCCATTTGCATCCCAAATCCACCATCCCCAAAGACCCTCCAAAAACAATCACAAACAAACCAAACCAAAAAAAAGTCACTAACCTCTATACCTCTTCCTCCCACCACCTCTCCCACCACCACTTCCATTAAACCTCCCTCTATAACCACCCCTCCCACCCCTCTCTTCCCTATCACCTCTCTCTTCCCTATCACCTCTCTCACTATGATTATAACCGCGATCACCTCTACCACCTTGATTACCCTGATCACCACGCTCACCCTGGTAACCTCCTCGGTTTTCGTAATCTGCCATTTTCGCTTTCTGCTTTTCGTATTCGAGATTCGCAAATCTAGATCGTAATTATAATCCGCAGTTTGCAGTCTGTAATTCGTACTTCGTACTTCACAATTGATCTTCACTTTTCCTTTCTTTTCTTCTCGCGCCGCACCGTAAATCCTTACTTCGCAGCTCTCAACTCTAGCTCTCAATTCCTCCGTACCTCAATCAATTCCACTTGTAACTCTTCGCGCGAAAAAATTCCAAGTCCTCGAAATTGAAGTCTCGAAATCTTGAAATCTTGCAATGAAAGTTCGTAGGCAAGATAAGGTAAGGTAGGTAGGTAGGTAGGTAAGGTAGTAAATAAAGTTGATACTCGGAGCTGAGAAATATTTATTAACCTACCATTGGATTCATTCGCAGGAAGAAAGCTAGCTATGCTATTGGTTTGATGAGGTGAGGTGGGTGACTAAACCAAAAGAAATTGGTCCGAGCTTGGAACTTCTAAAGTTGGAGCTTGATGCCTCAGGAATGAAGGTAGTAAGCAGTCTTACTGAGTAGGTGCGGAGGAATAATTCAATGTTTCATTGAATGATGTAGTTAAGATTCTTTTTTGAAAATATATATATATATGCTATTCTGTCACGGAAAGCTACGCCTTCCTCTCATTCTAGATAAAACCATACTATGGTTATCTATCTACCAAGTCTACAACTCTTTTAAATTATTCTTATTTTATTATTTGATTTTAATTTATTAATATAATAAGATTTTATTTAATTAAAATTCACAACTAAATATTACCTGTTCTAGTATATATCCTAATCACTCTTAATTAATAAAATTAAAAATAAATTATTTAATTTCATTTATTTATTTTATTATTTATTTTATAATTATTTCATTTTATAATATTTTTATTTTTAAAAAGGTTTGAATTTTTTTTAATATTGATGGGAAAAAATCTAAAATAAATTATTAAATATCAATGGAAATTCAATATTAAAAAAAATCAATTATAACTTATAAAAATAATAAAAACTTTTGAGTAAAAAAATTATTTATTTTATTATTTTATTCTTCTACTGCTATATACAAATTAAGATTCGGGAGGGGAATTATATTATAATGAGAATATGAATTTATTCCGGATTAATCGATTCATTTAAAGAGAGAGAGAGAGAGGTGTAGTATAATATAGTGTGAGTATAAGTATAGAGAGAGGAAGGTGGAAGATAATCTAGATAGTCTTAGTGCTTGGTGCTTGGTAGATAGGTAGGAAGGTTACACCGTACTCATAGGTAAGTAGGTAGGTAGGTAGGTAGGTAGGTTACTCCGTACTTTCAAGTAAGACGGCGAGACGCATGATTGTTTAATCATGTGATATGATCTACATAATGAATGGTATTCAAACTTGAAGAATCTAGAGAAACTGAAATATCTATCTACCTAGCTTCCTATCCCCTTTTCTTAACCCGAGCAAGTTTGAGAAGAAAGAAGAAGGTGATATGATAATGGTAAAGATGAACCTGAACGTCGAACGATGTATATAGTGGAGCCTGCAAGCAAGCAAGCAAGCAGACAAGCCAACATAGGATATAGATTAAAACACAACAGCACATCAGCCTCTTCCTTCCTTCCTCCTCTCATATAATCAGGTAATCTATACTCTATACTCTATACTCAATACTCTATACTCTATACTCTATACTCTACACTCTACACTCTACACTCTATACTATACAAATACAAAGAGCGAATACCCAAAACAAGAGAAGAAAAGTTACCAAAGACATCTTATCTTATATCAACCAACATAGCTACCACCGAATGAGAATATACCAGTATGGACATGAAAAAAGAAAGACATATATGGTGTATAGTATAGTATAGTATATTTCTCTTCTCGGTGATCCAGATTATTTAGATAGTAATAATAATAATAATGGATGGATGGATGGATCAGATAGATGTCTTTTTTCTTCTTATTGATTGGTAGGATCAATCAAATCTAAATCTAAATCTAAATGTAAAGACTTGGAAATAAATGAATGTATGCGTGGAAAATGCAATCGATACCTCGATACATCTTGTCCCTCGAGCTCCTCTCCTTCCAAAGTCTCGGAATACGTGATGAATGAAATCTGCGGTATTTTCCCTCCATCAAGCTTTCCGTTCGTTCGTTCGTTCGTTCGACCTCGTCATCAAGAAGATAGCGCTTTTAGCGATTCATAAAAATGGAAAATAAACTTTTAAAAAGCCTTTCATTCATTCAACAAAGGCATGAATGCTTGGGTCTGCAGTAAGACAAATCCTTGTATCTCATTGCAGAATGCAGAATGCAGAGTGCAGAGTGCAGAATCGTACAACTTATCTTATATTATACTACGAGTATACGGCTTGACGCGAACCTGTAAAATCAATCATCACGGAGAAGGAGGAAGTCTAGTAAAGATATTATTATGCAGGAGGAGCGAGCCCGATACTTTACATACTCGAGTACCTACCTAGCTACTCATTTCATAGATGGATGTGCACGCACGGTCTTTCTATATCTTCTAGGGATAGGTAGATAGATCTTCTTGTGGCAGATGCATATCGCTATATTAGGATATGTGTATGTATAGCGAGGACGAGATGATTACCGATTGATAATAATACAGAAAGTCCGAAGAAGTTGTGGCGATGCTGATTGTGGATGTGAAGGAAGGTAACATCTTAGTCTTACAAATGGTGGCAATATCAACGACGACATCAAAGTTAAAGTTAAATTCCAAATGATGATATTTTGATCTGATGTTTGATGAAGAATCAAAACCAATCGGAGATAGGCAACCCAGAAAAAGGATTCAATTATCCTGCGTCTAAAATCTTGGTCGAATTATGATATTTGATAGATATAATAGTTATACATTTCATTTTATTCATATAGTATAAGACTGTGATGTGATGGATGATTTTGATATCAAAATATTAAAAGTCGTAGAATCGAGATGCTCGAGATGCACTTGATGTTGTATTTGCAATCAAAATCAATATCGTCACAATTTATATTTCCATTTTCATTTTCTTTTTCTTTTTGGGTGTTATGAATGATCAGCAGAGGATCAATACAGACTTTCTAGAGATTTGATGGTAGTAAATCATGATAATTAGATGATATTTCTACCCCGCTTCCTCTCATAAAGTGAAGGGGGAAGGAACCAAACCAAGAGAATAAATATGATGATCCTCCACATCTTTCCCCCTATATTAGAGTAATTCATTCATTCATTCCCATCTCATCATTGTGAATTGGGTGGACCGTTAACTCTAATAAACGGATGATGTCATCAAGTACTGGATTCACAGTCCTAGATCTTTGATGTTGTGATGAAACTCGATTACTTGGATTATCAAGATCTCTAATCTGGTGTGTACATACATAATTGATTGATTTATGGAGAATCTAGAAGATTACTAAAATCACTTAACTTAACACATGCTTCTTATTGCTCGATGATTGATGGATGATGATGGACGATAGAAAGATGAATGAATGAATGAATGAATGAATGATAGATCTTGATCATTCAGCCAGAACATCTCCATAATTGGTTATTTGATTTCCTGTCCCGTGGCCATGGCATAACACAACTCATCTCAAGCATGATATGGTATGGTATGGAACGGTACTTGAATGGCATGGTATGGTATGTATGGTATGTATGGTATGTATGGTATGTATGGTATGTATGGTATGTATGGTATGTATGGTATGTTGTAACTCAAAATACCTACAAATTACTCTCATACCATCCATTTATCACTACCATACAAAGCAAGGTTACAAATTGTACAAAAGAATCATGATAGTATTAGAGATTCATTCATCAAGTAACAAGTAAATCATCACAATACCTATATCCTCAACCATAATGCATATCTACATATACAAATCCACCAACTATCCTATCCTATCTACATCACCAGCCTCATAATTCATATATTCTCTCCAAGATGAGTCTATGTTTTGGTTGCCCCTGATGGTATCACGAGAAGTTGCCTGTCAGCTTTAAATACATGGACACCTGCATAATAACCATTATCTGCGCAGGTAAGGTTGTACATGGCAATCTGCTTTGTTGAACTGGGGTAGGTTAGCTGTAGTGTAGCTTTGATTTCTGTTCCGTGAGGTCGAGGAAGGTGATGGATGGTAATTCGAAATACAAGGAATGGTTTCAGTCTTTGAATCTTTTGGGTGAGTAGGTATGTATTTGGTACTCAGTACTCGGACTAACTTCTAACTTAATAAGGGCTCCTAAATGATCAACGATACATCTCCATAATCATTAACATCAAGTAAAGAATCTAGTTCTAGTTGAATCTAGATTTCCATCTTTTGACGTGAAGAATACCGGTAATTTGAATAGGAAATAGCATTCATTGGATGATGACGATCATGATCATACTCATACTCACAATCACCATACCTTCCAAACCTTCAACTTTCTCGTAAGTTTTTTATATTGTCGAGTCGAATGATTTGATGATTGTGGTGGCTTTTGACTACTTCTAACAATGCCACCCATGCCCAGGCCAGGGCCAGGGCCAGGGTCCACCAGGTCTGTCTGTCTGTCTATCTATCTATCTATCTCGGTGGGAAATAATGTTGAAATTGTGTGGAGTGATGTCAATCACGTCTAAAATGGGATTGATGGATTGATGGATTGATGGAGGGAGTGCTTTGAAGCTTTCACGACCACAGACCAGGGCAATTAAGAGGGGAATCTCGGAAAATAAGGTCACGAGGCCAACGTTTAGATGCGCTAATGCTTTTTAATCATGGTTGTTGGTAGGTCTGTAGCTAATAGTGGGGGACAGGGATAGGGACAGGGAGGGAGCGAGGATTGAATGGAACTACTCCGTGTAGAGTAAATGAGGAAAATGAGGAAATAAATGCGAACGATGGGAAACCTTTGAAAGGGGAAACGGTGTTGATGTTGAGGTGTATGTGTGTATGTGTATGTGTATGTGTATGTGTATGTGTATGTGTAAGTGGTGGTGTGCGTGTATATTGAACATCCGATGAACCTTTAATCCTCCAATTGAGATATTCCTGACCCATGGTGATGTGGTCATTGATATGTTCATTACCACCGCTTTTGACAAGATATTCAATTCTATTCATCCAATTCGATTCATCCAATTCTACTCAATTCAATTCAATTTACCTTTTTAAATTCCCAGTAAAACCAATATCTATGTCGTGGGTGGCTGGGAACCTTCACTTCCATGTATTGATCAAACAAATGCACTGTATTGTATCCAATTACTCCAATAAATTCCTCTCGTATCAAGAAATTCCTTCGTCCCGGTGATTATACTCCTTTGGAGATTTTTCCTCGACCCGTGACGGATAAAAGTATAAAACGGGTCCCACATCGGGGGAAGGGGGTTGAGTTGGTATGGTATGGTATGGTATGGTATGGTGTGGTGTGGTGTGGTGGTTTGTTGGCTTCCTTCCCTTCACCTATCTACCACCCACCACCTCCCTATCTATCTAACTAAACTCCTCTCGGTTCGGGAAGAAAAAACGCAAATCGCAAAACGCAAGAAATAGACTAGGTTCAACGGGAGACCAACCCTGGATTTAGAACATTACCATATTGGCGGTATCTACTTTTCATTGGGTCTCGGGATGAATTTCGAATTGAATCTTTGGGTTTTCCCATATTTGATGCCATGAGCGACACGAGTTCTTGACCAAACGTCGGGATGAGGGATAAGGGTGTGGTGTGTCCGGTTGGTGTGGATGGAAGTAACAGTAATCCGTAACCTCATGTTTCCAAGTACGGAGTATATTGGCCGGGTGGCTGGTGATGGATATTTGGTGGTTAGTCATGGTTACGTTGAAGGATACTCCAAGTTGGAACTGACTGTTAGAAGCTAATGTACGTACGTACGTATGTATGTATGTATGTATGGTATTACCCATTTTGATGAAGCCATTGAGAGAAAAACGAGAAGCCACCAACAAGCCAATCCTTCTTCTCTCCTACAAGAAGAAAAAACCAGAAGCCATCTCGAGGTACAAAACACTAATGATGAGACAAGCCCAGCTCGTCACCAGTTATGTATGCCTCGAAAAGTCGAAAGGCTTCTTTGATATCTTGGCTAAGCCAGAGACCGGGTTGACAGTACTTGGTGACTTGATTGAGATGAACCAAAATTCCGTCCTACTTGACTATTACATGCAGCTTCATTCTTTATTTTCCGTATCCATACCTAGGTACCGAGTACTGTACTGTCCTGTCCTGTCAACTGGTACCACTCTCAAATGATGAAGAGATTTGAAGCCAATCCGCGGTGATCCCTCAGCCGAATCTCTGTAACTTGGTCCGTGCACTGTACTCCAAGAATGACCATTATGCCTCCCAGATCATTCAACCCGACTGGCAAAGGAGATTTTGATGGTAGAACAAGAGTAACCATCTTTAGCTGAATTACATGGCATCAGATATAGTAGGCGACGACGAGATAAAATAGATTGACCGGTCCTTCCTATCACCAACGAGCCTTCTCTCTATCAAGGGATGTTCCTTGACTTGTTGCCCGGGAATGGGAGCTCACGAGGTAAAGGTCGAGAGATGTCTGGTTTGCTGCTATTTCGTCTCACCCACCCACTGACTGATCAAACGATGGATGGACTCGAGAAGGATGCAAAAGTACCCGTCATTCTTGTGCCAAGAACCGGGTACCCATATTGACTACAACATTCCGATGAGGCAGTGTATTGACTGTACGGGTGTAACTCTTACCGTTAATATATCAATACGGCAGGTTGCCGGCCGCGGAGAGACACAAGATAGATAGAAACCCTGGGATACCATTCCAATGAAGTGAGATTATGGGAATCGACATTCCCATCTAGTATCGTGGGTATGAAGCCCGTTTTGGATACTTGAATCAAATCATCATGGATAGTTACTTATAGCTAGTTGGTTGGCTAGTTATTGGTATGATCTGAACATCCTTAATGTCTTTCACGAAACTCCTTTGAGAATTCCAGGAGAACATGTTCATGACGGGTATCACACACACATACACATTCTATTCTATTATTGCCTTGACACTCACACGGCGGAGGACCGGAGGGAGCGATATATGATTCTCATGTTCTGCTACATCATCATCATCATCATGCTGTACCCCATCTCTCTACCCACTGGATGGAACTTTGGCGTCAGCCTTTTCTTTATATATATATACCTACGGAGTTATGTGCACCCATGATATATCTCAATGCTGCAACATGCACTCAAAGAGGTAATCAGCTTCAGCTCCTTTTTTTTCAAGTTTCACCATGAACCAATGGAAAGAGATGGCCATCTAGGGCGATCTGTTGTTTTTTTTTTTTTTCACTCAACTCCGTACTCTTCGAGTATCGCGATACGCTTATGCAATGGGGATTGTTTTGGGTATTGTCACGAGTCCTCTTGATGGGATTATTTTAGTTTCAGATAATAAAAATATTAAATCTCATAATCTGTATGCGTACCTAGGTAAGATCTTGTTACTAGTTACTAGTTACTTACCTTAGCAGGCTTACCTTAGCTACTCTTCTTTCAGTGAATTGTCAAAGTGACTTTTACCAAATTTACCAAAAGATGCTCAGACTTTAAAGTGGCGCGTGCTGGGGTGGTATCAGAATTGATCCCATGATCCTTTTTAACCCAATCCATTCTTGGACTTTCTGGTACCTTTTTGACGCTTTTACCTGTCTGCAGCGTGAACGTTCCTATTGAACTAAAACTAACTGATCACGACCAAAACGATGAAAGGAAAAATTAACTCGTCATGTGTTTGTGACTTTGTTCGAATTCGCAGTAAAGTAGACAAAGAGATATGATATGTATGCACGTACTCGGTCAGATTGATAATTGATGAAAGAGGTACGGAATGAAATATACCAATAAGTACCGGATTCGAGGAATATAGGTTTGATTTTGTATCACCGAGATATTTCAAAAGGACGTTTGTTTGTTTGTTTACTTACTTGGGTACTTTGTATTATTTCTTCCTTGTGGGGAGAATCAATCGATCAATACCTATACCCAGCCGCTCGAAATTTGAATAACATCTATGATAGTATATACATAATTCAAGTGGCAAGAATTTGGTCCAATTAGATTCACTCCTGTTTGTTTCCTACCAAGTTCCGTGGATAGAAATATCTACATATCTACAGAGTACATATCTACTCTGTACACATCTACATACATACTGACATATCTACTCCGTACACATCTACATACATACCGACATACCTACCTACCTACCTACTTTGGTAATAGGTACCTACCTACATCAACAAGTACGTACTGTACCTGAAAGAAAGGAATCCCGCATCGTCACTAACAAAACTCTTTGATGATGGATGGGCCTGATGGCAAATATCAAGCATTGCATTGCCCCCCTCATACATATCATCATGACATCAATAATATTCAAGGGATTAATAATCCAAGCTCGTGAGTAAATACCAAGAGACCACATACCAAAATAGGGAAAATGGAAGCGTTTTTTTCTTTTCTTTGTTCTCGATAGTTGTGTGTGCGTGCGTGTGTGTATTCAATTTCATGTTATGGATTCACAAGACTCTGCAAGAATATCCTCTGTACATATAGAATATACGGCTTCCCGTGGTTGGTAGACTTGATTTGGACGTACTTGATTTGGATGTACTTGATTGAATGTATGTGTATATATGTGTGTATGTATGTGTATGTGTACTTGTACGACTATTTACCAAAATACCACGAGATGGAATGAATATCTCCTATCAACATTTGATACAATAATTTCCATGTAATAAAATGCATATCAGATAATAAAGTCCTCGAGCCCCTTGTATTTTTCTCTCAACATCAATCAATCAATCAATCATTCATCAAATCGAGGTATTTTCAGAGACTATACTCCCTCCTAAGCAAAACTACTCCTCGATGCCCCAGGGGATCGAACCCCTCATTATTTGATCCGCATTGAGCTTGACATTTAGCATCACCCACAGAAATTAGAACACACTCGATCTACGGATTTCTTCTGGAGCTTCGGAGTTTTATTCTTGAAGATATAATCTCAAGCCTATGAACAGACTACACCACCTACTCGACTGCTAATCTAATACATACATACCGTTAACCATCCTTGGTCTCTGTACCTGTAAGTTACCTCGTTATTTCTTTACCCAGCATTCTCCCTCCTCCTTGAATCCTTGTCTTTCCCATTATTTCTCTCCAGTGCTCCACGAGTCCTATAAAAATAATCTTCCCCTGGTCCTTTTTGCCTTTGCCCCTGTATGAACCGAAGCGGCTGCATTGGAGGAAGTCAAAAAAAGAGAGGACAGAAAGAAAACCTCCCACTCACAACGCAACGTCAATTCAAACCGGCTGTGTAATTCTGACACTAATTAATTAAGCGATAGCCATACCCAGCACAGTGACCCACCTTTTATTCTGGTGGTGGCCCCTCATAAACCCTCGCTGCTGCCAACCCATTGCATGGACTAAGGCAAAGCATCCACTATCGACTTGTTGATCTCAGAAGGAAAGAACATCATTCGTCAAGACCCCTCCTACTCCATAATCCAAACCTAATCAACACCTGCACATTCGAAAAATACCCACTAGACGACTACAATCATCAAATAGACACCGAGCTTTGTATTCTAGCTACAGCTTTCGTCCACAATATTCAATTCGTACCTACCAAAAGATAGAGGAGAGGAAATAATAGAAGCAGAAAAATTAAAAGGAGTGGGAGAAGAGAGAAAGAAAGAAAGAAACTTTGAAGTCCCCCTTTCCTCGTCCTCGTCCCATTCAACCGAGATATATCAAAAACTTTCATCCTTACTATCTTCCGTCGACTCGGTATTCAACCCGATCCAATTATTGACCTCGAAATTCCCTGTCCTCAGTCTATTAGGCCTTCATCCTCTTTACCTCACCATCTCGATTTTGCAGCCTGCTACAAAGCAACCTACTACCAAGCAAACACCGAATTCTACACCTGCCTATACATACACCTACATCTAACCTTCTCTGCCCTTCATTGGAACCTCGTCATTAGATTGTGAAGAAACATATCACCACGTCTACTCTTCCAAGCTACTATCTCTCGTCTACTATACCCATTCACCACTTGCAATTCACAATAAGTTTAATAAATCTTCAACCAATCCAATCCCAGCTATTTGAAGTTATATCCAAACGGCAGCACTTGGATTGCCAGAAGCGCCTCTTCGACTTTCTAGCCTTCTCTTGCTTATTCCTTCCTTCCAAATCACCATCTACCAGCCTTCCCTGCCTCGTTACCTGTTCTTGGGATTTTCTAAAGATCAGAGTAGATCAAAGTCTTTTCCCTTTCCAAGTTATATTATTGATACCAAACCCAAACATCTGTTCATCGTCCAACATTTCCAAGTCTGGGTCATTAGCCACCAAACAAGAATCATTCTCCCATCTTCAGATTCTTCAATCACTGCGGAGGTTACACATCAATGGTATAATTGACTGCGGTGCGGTACGGTTATTGGCAATTGGTAATTGGTAATTGAATTGAAAAGAAAAAAGGCAAAGACGCACAAACACACTTTTATCAAGGGACGAGGAACGAGGAACGAGGAACGACTCTTGCACTATTACACTCTTACACTATTAGACTATTACGAAATTGGCACACCAAGTGACCACTGACCACCACCAAAGCATCAACGGGGACCAAATCAAATTGGACGAATCAACATCCACGAAATTGACAACCCTTGTCGACCATATTAGTGACCCCAACTACTTTTCATGTCCCAAAAATCGAGCGCGTGAGCATAGTCAGTTATTTCGGAGCCAAGGAAGTCTCAATACCAATAATAATTTAATCCCTTTTACCTTTTATCTCTTACCTTTCTACCTTTTTTCCCTTTTGCACGAAGCAAGCAGAAAGCGAAACAGAGAGGAGAGAGGAGAGCGCAGAAGAAAACGGCAGAAGACAGAAGAGAGAAGAGAGAATCGCAACTTTACACCTGAACCTGAACCTGAACCTGAACCTGCTTGATCTTGAACCTGAATACCCAGGTACCTAATCAAAGTTATTTTATTTTGAATTTATTATTATTTTACCAATTAGTTACCTCACTAAACTAATAATAAACTCAACTCGTTCAACTCGTTCAACTCCCTCGACTCACTCACTCACCCACAGTCCAGTCACTACGCACTCAACTCTCAACTCGACTGTCTTGGGATCATTCAAGAAATTCGTCCATCCATCCTCCATCCTCCATCCACCTACCACTTCTTCCTCTTTTTACTTACAATACCTGACAACTTACTCGACACCTTTTCTACGCACTACCACCTGCACTACTTTAGTTACTCTACTTTACCTTACCTTGACTTGACTTACTTTATTCATTCTCCCTCTCCTAAATTCTTTGGCTCCGAATCCATCCAGATAGTCAGCCAGAGGACCATACAACATCCTATTGCATCCATCAACAAATCGTCAAATCAATACATCTACATCCTATCCACTCCGCCCCAGGAACACTTGGTCCATTTTACCTGATCACCTTACCCGTCTGGGTTGAGAAGAGAAAACAAAACACAACAACAAAACCGCAGAACAACAAAACAACAAAACAAAATCAAACCACAACTACAACCACAACCACAACCGTCATCCAAAATTTATTGGTTATTCGTTCGAATAAATTCCCAAATTCGAATTAGAATTCGTCTGCGAGTTCACCCAACATTACCTATCCTGAATCATAATAAATACGGTACGCCTTGACCAACTCTTCTTTTTTGCGTGTTCATTCATTCATATTCATTCATATTCATATTCACACGCACACGCACCCGCACCCACACATTACATTACATATTACATACATACTACATATAATACACTCACACACCACATACCCCATCCCACCGCCTTTCACCAACCCCTCTCAACCATTGACCCATTAACCCATTAACCCATTAACCCATTAAACCATTAAAGGGTCACAACCACTAACTCTTAATTCTCATCCATCAGCCGCAGCCGCATTTCTCACTTGGGTCATTAATCCCCAACATACCATTTTCGAGGCCAAAAAAAAGAGAAAGAGGGAAGAGAGGGTGATTAATTCTTCGACTGGACAAGACTTGTCACGTTGATTCAGGAAAAAGATTCACTCAGTAATTACCGATTGATTTGCCTTGGTCGCACATTCGGTCTTCAATTGCCCAACACGGACTTTACCAGGTCATCAACCAGTCTCCTCACAACCCTCCTCGTTTACAGCCCACCTCATTCACGATAATAATCAGTGTTTTGGACTGTCGAAGATGTCACAAAATCGGCCTGCTGCCTTCTCGAGCTTGAGAATGGGAGGTAAGAAACATACTCCTGTCTATGGTTTTGCCCCTTTACCTCATCATCATCACTTTCTCTTTTTTTTCCCCGTCTGTACTCTAACGTTTATTCTTCCAGAGGTAATCCGCGAAAAGGTTCAAGATGGCATTACGGGCGAAACTCGAGATATGCAATATACACAATGCAAGATCGTGGGAAATGGTTCCTTTGGTGTCGTCTTTCAGACCAAGTTGTCACCTTCCGGAGAAGATGCTGCCATCAAACGCGTTTTGCAAGACAAGCGGTTCAAGGTTCGCGACATCATTTCGAGTCCATCATCATGCCGTACTGATATAAATATAGAATCGTGAATTGCAAATCATGCGCATCGTTCGTCACCCCAACATTGTCGAATTAAAGGCTTTCTATTATTCAAACGGCGAACGAGTGAGTCTTCTCCCTTCCTACATCTTCCCCTGGTGCATCTCTAATGTCATTTGGGTAGAAGGATGAGGTGTATCTTAATCTAGTGCAAGAGTTCGTCCCTGAGACGGTTTACCGCGCATCGAGATATTTCAACAAGATGAAGACAACAATGCCGATCATTGAAGTGAAGCTCTACATCTATCAACTCTTCCGCGCTCTCGCCTACATCCACTCGCAAGGAATCTGCCATCGTGATATCAAGCCCCAAAATTTACTTCTTGACCCTGGCAGTGGAATTTTGAAGTTGTGTGATTTTGGTAGTGCAAAGATACTCGTAGAGAATGAGCCAAACGTTTCATACATTTGCTCACGCTATTACAGAGCACCGGAATTGATCTTTGGTGCTACCAACTACACAACCAAGATTGGTAAGAATACTTGGACCGTGGGTGTGAACAGTTGATGCTGACGGTGAAACTAGATGTTTGGTCAACCGGTTGCGTGATGGCAGAATTGATGCTTGGACAGCCTCTCTTCCCGGGTGAATCTGGTATTGATCAACTGGTCGAGATCATCAAGGTTCTAGGTACACCAACTCGAGACCAAATTCGTACCATGAATCCCAACTATATGGAGCACAAGTTCCCACAAATCAAGCCACACCCATTCAACAAGGTCTTCCGTAAGGCCGACGCTAGTGCCATCGAACTGATCTCCAAGCTCCTAGAGTACACTCCTACCGAGAGGCTTTCAGCTATTGAAGCGATGGTTCACCCGTTCTTTGATGAGTTGCGTGAACCCGACAAGACATTTCCAGATTCTCGTCACCCTGGCAATTCGGCGAAGAACTTGCCAACCTTGTTCGATTTCTCCATTCATGGTAAGTTGAGAGTGGTACGTGCGAAGTATTTATCATATTGACTTTTGACCAGAATTATCCATTGCACCGGAACACAATCAACGGCTGGTACCGCAGTATATTCGACCAAGTTTGGTCGCAAGGGATAGCAAACTCGATATTGATAGTCCAAATTTCAAACCATTGACGAGGGATGCGATGATGGCAAGATTAGATTGAGGAGGAGGTTCAAGCAAAATGACTGATGAATAAATGCTTTCCTGTCACTCCACACATGAGCTCTGCAGCGGAGTCGAGAATTTTCGAGCGATAAAACATACCGGCTACAACCACCCCTCAGCATATTACAGGTTCTGCATATCTCGTCTGCAACGTTGGCAGGCCAAAATCAAGTTTGTGGAAGTCCGGGCGAGTGCATGGCAGGAATACGAAGTTAGTCTATGATGATGGTATGCGTTATTTGGTTTGATAGGAATACCCATAAGGTGGAATTTTCGTTGAGCACGAGTTTTAAGTTCAGCCAAGGAATGCTACCTTGGTACTCGAAACAGCGGTCATTGGGAAAAAGGGCAGATGGAATATGATGGATATTGGTTCATGAAAAGGGGTTATGAAATGTGAAGTGGGTGGTAGTTTATGGGGAATTCAACGAATACTTCTATCGGCACCTCGTTACTAGACTTTCTTGCATGAGGAGAAAAAAATTATGGCCTTTTTCGCTCTCTGTCTGTTGTTTTTTTGTTTTATTTTCAAAGTTCAAAGTGTTCCACTTTTGTGTTGTGTGTGCGTGTTTCTTGTGATGAGGAGATTGATGGGTGGCTGGACCTCATTTAATTCAAACTTTTTCGACTATTTCTTATTTTGTTCCCCCCTTTTTTCCTTCTTCTCAACGACTTACTCGCTACTTTGACTTTGATATTCTAGTACTCCAGCAACAAGAAATAAAGAAAGGAAGCAAGCAAGATTCCGGCGTATGATATTATTTTGTTGTTATAAATTTCAATCAAGGATGCATGCATATTGATATTGTAAGGGAAGGGAAGGGACTAATATTTTTGGAATTGGAATGTGGTGATTCGGATGGTAGGGGTAGGAGGTGGGAGGTAGGAGGTAGGAAGTAGGAGGTAGGTTTACTTGGTTTTGTTTTGTTTTGTTTTGTTTTAATTGGGAGATTATTTGGAGGGGGATGGATGGATGGATATAATTCTGGTTGGGGAGGGGGGGATGGGGATGGATAGAGATGGAGATAGTGAGATGAGGATAGGGATAGGGAAATTGGGTTTGATTTGATGATGGATGATGGATGGGGGGGTTGAATGAATGGGATTAGATTGAGTTGATATTGTTATTAAAGTTGTTATTATTATTACTGTTATAGTTATTATTATTATTATTATTATTATTATTATTATTATTATTATTATTATTATTATTATTATTATTATTATTATTATTATTATTATTATTATTATTATTATTATTATTATTATTATTATTATTATTAAATAAAGTTTAAATAATTTTTATATTTTATTTAATCAATAATTAAATATTTTATTTTATATTTTATTCTATATAAAAATTTATATAAATACATATTCAATTGATAATAAAACAATAATTATAAGTTATTATTTAAAATAAATTTATCCATTTGATCAATTAAATTTCAAATATTCCAAAAAATTATAATTTATTTTTAATAATTTTTATTGAAAAGTTATTTAAGATTTTCAAATTTTTCATTTTATATATAAATCCTATATAAATTGAAAATCAAAATTTTAACTTTCAAGATCTCAATCAATAAAATTGTGAAAAACCTGAAATTTTTGGAATTTATTAATAATCATATATCAATCTTTAGTTCAAATTTTATTAAGTTATATTCATAAATAAGAAAATTATAAAATTGATTTTTATAATTTTTTGATGTAAAAGGGTGGCCGGAATTGGGGGTGGCCGGAAAGTAGAGTACTAGACTTAGTGATAAAATATTGATAAATCGAGGCGTCTATATTGGGGTTCGAATAGGGGTAAATAGATGTGTCCTATGGATTATAGATATAAATAGATGGTAATGTATGCGTATGTGAGAAGGGTCATAAATACTGTGGGCTGTGATTTCAAATGACTGATATGGCTCAGGAATTCTTTTATATTTCTTTGGTAGTGGATTTGGAATAATGTTTCCGGAATTGATGAGATGGAAGTACACGTCGACTGGTTTGATATATGGAGCTTTTCAGAGGGGGATGAAAGGATGATTATTTTTGGTGAATTTGATGTTTTGAGGCTCGAAGTTTGGTAGTGGTAAAGGGTAGAGGAGGGTAGATTTGGTGATTCTGAGTGAGGGATTGGAACTTGAAAGCGATGAAGAGGAGGAGTTAAGGAGGGATGTGTTATGAGAGATGGGCTATGATAGATCAGATGTATATGAGCAGGTAGAATATAAAGGAGGGCGGTGAGAAGTGAAGGTCAAAGTTTGAGTAGCAAGGGGTAAAGGGAATGACGCAGGTATAGATATTTGTGACTGTTAATTTATATCTCCCGTTGAATATACAACTTCTATGTAGAGCCCTGTTGATTGCACAGTCGAAGTAGAAAGTATATTCTCTTTAGTTAGGTAAACCCAAGTGTATCAATATCCAAGTCACCCCTTGATTAAACGATGATTTATGTGATTGGCTATTTCTCTTCATTCGTCGAATGAATCGTAATACAGATATTTGATAGGACTAAAAAAACTCTATAATGTAAAATATATGAATTATACAACTTATAGATGCAATACCTGTCTATATATATATCAAATGAAGGAAAACAACGTCTTCCATCTAAAATCTGACATACCAGAATGTGATCCGAGATTAGGAGGGGTATACAGTATGATTATGTAAGTGTCATACTTCGTCATTGTTGATGCCTGAATTAATGCCTCACCACGATTAGAAGCTCTTTCAAGAAAAAGTTCAGTCGCATCAACCTCGAAAGTATTTTTGATCATCATCTTGAAGGTTCACAATCAACCACCATCAATTCCTTCCGATCCGACATTCTTTCTCTAGCATACATTGATACCCTTCTATCTTCTGAGTGTTATCTTTTTATAGAAAAAAATGTCGTCCTTTGCGCTAGAGAAGGAATCGCCTCTGGGCTTCCTTTACAATAATGCTGTCGCTGGGAGTTTGTCAAATTCATACAATACTTTCCAAGAGAAGAGGGAAGCGCTGGGTCTTTCAAACCCCGGAACAGTTGAGAATATTGCTAGAGAGGTTCAACGCGATGTTTTTCTCAACAATTACACATTCTCTGGTCTGAGGGCGGATCTCACTAAGCCTTTCAGCATGGCTCCATTGTTCCAAGTCTCTCATGCATTCTCCATGGGATCTCAAGGTTTACCACCATATACATTTGGTGCTTTATTTGGCACAAACAAGGTCAGTAATTGTTTGTGAAGATGTTCTCACCAATTTATACGAGGCTCCCACTATCAATTTTTAGAAAAGAAGCTGACATTGCAATTGGCAGATCTTTATGCAAGGAAACATGGACAATGAAGGTCAACTCACCACTCGATTCAATTACAGATGGACTCCAGCTTTCGTTACCAAGACCCAACTACAAGTCGCCCCTGGTCAAGCTATGATGCAATTAGACAACGAGTACACTGGAAAAGATTTTACAGCTTCAATCAAATCTCTTAACCCTTCAATACTTGATGGAGGATTCACAGGTATCTTTATTGGTCAATACTTACAAGCTGTTACTCCAAATCTCGCTTTGGGTTTGGAGGCTGTCTGGCAACGAGCGGCAATGAACCAAGGTCCTGAAACTGCAGTCTCATACTGTGCCAAATACAAGGGTAGTGATTGGATCGCCAGTGCTCAATTACAAGCGCAAGGAGCCGTAAACACATCTTTCTGGAGAAGATTGACAGATAAGGTCGAAGCTGGTGTGGACCTTAACTTACAATTCGCCGGATTGTCTGGAGCTGGTATGATGGGGGGACCTATTAGAAAAGAGGGTGTCACAACTGTTGGTGCCAAGTATGACTTCCGAATGTCTACTTTCAGAGCTCAAGTTGATTCAACTGGAAAATTGAGCTGCTTGTTAGAGAAGAGAGTTGCACCACCTGTTCAACTGACCTTTGCCGCTGAGGTGGATCATTTCAAGGTATGTAATTCTCTCCTCATATCTGAATGTACACTAATAGTTTCTATAGCAAGCAGCAAAGATTGGAGTAGCAGTTTCCATCGAATCTGGCGACGAGGCGGTCGAAGAACAAGCAATGGCAGCTGGAGGTGCTCCACCTCAAATCCCATTTTAAACATATACGACTCGATACAATGCTTCTTAAAGCGCATCCTCCACTCCCAAAATTAATGGAATTTAATGCCAACTTTTAACCTTTTACGAGCAAGAACATGTACACCGACTAGCCACCTACTTCATCTACATAACGGACTCATTTCTGCTATGCCAAACCTACACGAAAAGCTTCTTCATTTTCTTTCGAAATGTCTACAACGATGAACCTCGTTTTTTTACCAAAAGTAAGAAGAGGTATATCTCTGCATACAATTCCGAACCAAAAGAAGCCGATCCAATACTTTTTTTCCTTTCTTCTATCATATCATAGAATTTCTTTATACCTCATGTTCTCGGGGACTCTGTGTTGTTGGAGCAGCATATCTGAAATTTGGTTTGGAACGGAAAGCATTCTGAGTGCTTTTGTTTAAGATAGCGGATAGGTTCTTTACAAAATCTGGGCATGGATGACGTATGAGATATCATGAGGAAGATGTTACATGAGGATAGGTGCCTCTGTATTATAGTGATTTGATTTTGCAGCGACGACGATGGGATGGAGGCATGACAATATGTGTCAATGTAGATATGTAGCTGTGTATAAAAAGACAGGATACGAATGAATGTCTCGTAAAGTCGAAGATGTGGTAATATCATTCATATAACTGAAGTGAAACATGGATACTTTCTTATATTAAGGCATTCAAGGCATTTAAAACATCCAATCCAGACATAGATAAATTAAAACCCCGCTTTATCCCGGGCGCATCAAAAACAAAGACTTATGATTGGTTAAACTCAGCGCATTGATTACTGTACCACTTATCTCACAATC
This sequence comes from Sclerotinia subarctica, assembly GCA_025389085.1. NCBI lineage: Eukaryota > Fungi > Ascomycota > Leotiomycetes > Helotiales > Sclerotiniaceae > Sclerotinia > Sclerotinia subarctica. The sequence continues at coordinate 2,025,075 of QRFI01000010.1, read as the reverse complement.
TTATTATTAGCTAAACCTAAAGTTCTCAACTAAGCAACATTCTTGAACCGCATTTTTGACCTCAACCTCTTGAAAACTTATACACCACTGACAATCGATTTTGAAAGACTTGGAAAGTTGTTGGACCAGGAGATAAAGGAGTTAAGAGTCCATCACCGAGAAGATTGCTCCATCGTACCTGATACTACCAAGCGCCGAGAAGTTTTGGAGGGGTATATTTAAGAGAGCTGGTGGAGTAACAGAGGCTTCTTGAAACGAAACGAAGAGAAAATATTGAAATAAAGCTCTGCTTCATTACTCTGCTTCATTACTTCTGAGAATCCACGAACGATTATACGATTATCCCGCCTGTTCATCTTTCTTCTTTGTGAAAGCGAGATCTTTAAGGGTGCATTGGGTAGAGAAAGGTATCTCATTACACGATAGACCGGATTACACTTTGAAGTCACGGGACTTTCAAAGGAAGAGTGAGCAGGAGGAACCAGAAAAAAGCAAGAAAGCAGGAGTCACATGTTATTGTGAGACAAACTGCATTCAGATCGTTGTCGATTTTTGGGATAATCAATTTTGCTGGTTAAAGACCAATCATAACAGATTCTGAGTCAAGAATTACTTTTCAGAACAACCTTAGCAAAAAATCAAGAAAGATGGATACTTTATTGTGAGTGGTTATGATTCTTTGCTTATTCACTTTACCCCCTCGTTTAAGTTCGAGGCAACTTTGTGATTATTTTGGTGCACCATACCTCTTTCCTTTTCTGCTTTGCACCTTCTTCCAACAATAATTAAAAATTGCAATGCATTCCTCCTCTTCTCAATCGCCGCCATCACCTCCATTTCCTCCTAGGCGCTCTCCTAGCACTCTCATGATGGAACTCAACCGTAATGATACTTTTTTTGCTGAGACTGACCAAGAGCTTAGAACCGCGGAAATCGCAGCCAATTCTCCTCGCTTTCGTCGGAGATCTTCAACTTTCATTGATGGAGTTCATGATTTGCCAGATGAGAAGGCCACTTTGGCCCCGGCTCAACTGTATTCAACCGAGTCGGGTAGACTTTTTCATTCTGGAAGAATCGCTATCGTTCTAGTTGGACTCCCTGCACGTGGAAAGACGTGAGTTATCCTTCCAACTTGAGGTGTTAGATCCATTCGTACTAATTGATTGCTCTTGCGCAGACATATTTCCGTTTCACTCTCGCGTTATTTACAATGGTAAGTTCGATTTGTGATCTGAAATATCTTCTTTGCTAATTATTTTAGGTTGGGTGTTAAGACGAGAATTTTTCATCTGGGAGATTACCGACGTGCTACCATGGGTCCAGGTCAGGATGTTCCTGATGACTACTTCTTCATTAATGCATCTGCCGCTTCAGTTATGCTCAGACAGAAGATTCTCAAGAAGTGTCGTGAGGATATTTATGCCTGGCTCAATCATGAAAATGGTCAAGTTGCTATCTATGATGCTGTCAACCCTCTATCAGGTGGACGTAGATCTCTTGCAAAAGAGTTTGCCAAGCATGATGTACAGGTATGTGGTGTATAACAATAATATGATTACCTGATGAGCAGTGGTTAATTTTATTTTAGACTTTATTTCTTGAATCGTATGTTACAGATGAGAAGATACTTCAAGAAAATGCAAGAAGTGTCAAGATATCATCTCCAGATGTAAACCTCCCTTCAGAGCGTTGGAAATATCAGGATGATGCTAAGATATCACAATCGCAGTTCGTTGGCATGGATCCTGAAGATGCTGCCAAACTTTATCTCAAAAGAATTGATATGAAAATTCCCCACTTTGAAACTATGACTGAAACTGACCTCAATTATGTTAAAATGATCAACGCTGGCGAGCGCATCGATTATAACAACGTTAGCTTTGGCTACCTATCCCATCGAATTGTCTTCTACCTCATGAACCTTCATATCAAATCTCGCCAAACATTCTTCGCCCGTGCCGGTACATCTAGCTTAGATGATTCATACAAAGCCGATGCATCACTTTCAGATGAAGGTCGAGCATACGCCCAGAAGATGTCTGATGCATTACTCAAACACCGTGAAGAAGAAAGAGCAGCTTCTATTGCAGCAGGTGGCTCAGATGAACCACTTAAACCATTAAGTGTTTGGACATCTACCAGAAAGAGAACAGTTGAGACGGCGGAGTATCTTAAAGGAAAAGGATTTAGAGTCAGACAGAGAAGTCAGATGAGTCAATTAAATCCGGGTATTTGTGAGAAGATGAGTGAGAGAGCTTTGAGAAGATTGTACCCGGAAGAGGTGAAGATGCATGAGTTGGATCCTTATCATCATCGGTATCCTCGTGCTGAGGTATGTTCTTCCTTTTCGATGTTTTGTTTCCTCGACCTTGTTATCAATGCTCCTTGGATACATGAATACTGACCAAATAATAGTCGTATCATGATCTCGCCGTCCGCATGGAACCAATAATTCTTGAGCTCGAGAGAGAACAAAATGATCTTTTAATTATTGCTCACGAATCTGTTTTGAGGGTTCTTTATGGATATCTAATGGCTTGTGATGCTATGAATATCCCTACGCTTAAGTTTCCTAGAAATGAAATTATCGAAGTATGTAATATTTCTCGTTCCTCAATTCAATTTGACTCTCTCCATCATCTCTTCTCATCCTTCAAACTTTCTCTAATCCTTCATCCAATAATAAGCACATACTAACCCTCCCTTTCATAGATAATTCCTGCCTCCTACCAAAACGAAGCAAAACGTATTCATATCGATGGACTCGCCCCAGAAATTATCCCCGGCTCCCCAGAAGATATTAGAATCCCAGTACCTCCTTCCACTGGCCCCTCGGCTGTTCCTTCGGGTGTTCAAAGCCCTTTTCCGGGAATCGGTACGCCAGCTTTGGGTGGAAGTGGAGTGGCTACTCCTGTTGGTGGTGGAGAGAAGTTTCTTGGGGAGAAGAGTATCAGTATTGGGGGAGAAAAGAGTAAAGTGGTGGGAACGGGAATCAATCCCTTGGCGCAGGATTAGATATTTTAGGGGATGCATGCATGGATGGGTAATATTGTTTGTTTTTTGAGATAAATTATGGATAGGAATGTGAAGTGTTAGGAAGGTATATGAATATGAATATGAGTGTGAACTTGAATTTGAACTATTCATGTGCGAAGCATCGTTGAACTTGTCACATTCATTATGTGACATCGTTCTTCGATACTAAAAGATAAACGATACTCGTGACAAACGATGAAATAAACATACCAGCAAGGCTGGACCAGGCAGACAACTTGTCACAGGGCTCTTTTCTCAAAAAACAAAACCTATTCAACATCCAACATCCAATATCTCATATTTACTATGTTTGTTTAAATTCATTATACTCTTTTGGAAATTTCAAATCATAAATCCCCTGTTCGATTTTCTTATTCTTAAGTCAATATGAATATAATTATAAAGTTAAGTTGTTTTTTAATTAAAATTCTTTATAATTATCTAATGATCTTGAAGATTTCGAAAAAGGTATCCTACAGGGGGGCTGCATGTGATATAAAGTCGATGTATTCTCCTGTTTTGAATTTGAAATTCTCAAATATAATTAAGTATTGAGAAATTTATAATTTTATAATTTTGTAATTATTATTTTTAAATATAAATATTAATATAATTAAAGTTTAATTTTTTATTATAAAATCTTTTTTTTTCAATGATTCAATCCGGATTTTTATTTATTGTTTAATACTTAGTCTTGGATGTTTAAAAGTGTTAATATTATTTATATTTAATCATTTTTGATTTATTTGTGATTTTGTCCGGTTGTATGATTAGTATTATAGATTGTTGGTATAGAGTGCACATATTGAAGTCAAAGTTTTAATTATGTTGAGGGCATCGCCGTCAGATTTATGGGAGAATGACACGAGACTGAACGATGAGGAGAATGATAAAAGAGCTTAGGAATTCGAAAATTTATATAAGGTACAGCTTGGAGATATAAATCAATGAATCGATGATTTCTTAGGAATTTTAGTTGATAGATATTATCGATAATAAATGTGGCTAGATAGTACGAGATTTGTTGTTGGTGTCAATACTGGTAGTAGAGTTAGCTTCATTGAAGATCTGCCCACCCCTTGAAGAGATAAAGGAGGATAAGTCATACAGAATAGCAATTCAGATTGGATAGATGCTTCCATCACCAGACTTCTGGGATGAGAAAAGATTCATGGAACTTCTCGAGAGCTAATTGAGGTTTAGCAGAATCTTCAAGCTTTGTGGGTTCTGCGTATTACTGAGATGTGAGATAGTCTTCCTCATGGCTGGTTGCTATGTCATCATCAGATGGTATAGAGAGCATCCAGACGAGGTGCCCGTTGCATATAGGACATATCATATCCTTCAAGCTGGCGTAAGCGGACAGTCGACTTTTAGAACCGGTGAAGGTGGACAATATTCCCCTCAAGCTAATATGGGTGGACAATATGATCTCATGGCGGGCGGAGCCGATGTACAGCACAGCCAGACCAGTGCAGTCCCGGCCAAACCACAGTATCAGGAGTAAATATCTACTCATCATAAGACTTCTAATAGTGAAGAAACTCCCTATAACTGCTCCACAAGGCATGGCGCTGCAGAACGTAGTTCTCACAGTCATAATTCTAGACCTGGCTCTAATCACCGTTCAGGCCAGCCTTCTTCAAATCGCCCCTCTGAAGTGGCTCTGCTTTACGCCGCGCTTCAGGCCATTCTTCTCCAAGCCTCGACGATCGTCGCGATTATCGCGATTAAAAAAGTATCTAAACGAGAGAAGGATGAAGAGGTGTGGAATTTTAGGTGTATTAATCGATTTTGTTTAAAGAAAAGTAGATAGATTACAAAAGGACTAATGCACCAGCTGCACGACCAAGAACATACATAGTGGATATATGTTGCCTTTATATTCGTTTTCTGATTTTTATATTGATGCAATATGAGCGTGTAAACTACTGGGCATTGTTGAGACTCGATAGTGGGTGAGTTTAGATTTAACGATCAGCTTTTGGAACACTTAAACCAATATATGCAAGGTAAAATTCGGAAAATGAATACCTTTTTAGGTAAGAGACGCGAAATGTAGTTTGAAAAAGTTTACACCGTTGTTACAATCTTTCCAAATGATTTCGGATTATAATCTTGCCTTATATTTTTATTATTTTGTAAACAAAGACTTCCTTTCGTTTTTGCGATAATCGATTCCCTTGTTTTTGGTGGTTGAATTCGAATTTGGGCCTATTATCTGTGTTCTCCCGTCTCAGAGAAATACATGATAGCCGCATCAGCTTTCATTTATCCAGTGGTTTGGACACGGGTCGGTTAGTTCGAATGATGCAAAGACATTTGGTGTTGTGGTGCTTGAATCAGCGATGAGTGCATGCAGTCCATGTTTCTATTTCCTATTGGTTTTGTAAATGGCCAAAATTCGAGTATCCACTGTCAGCATGATTTGATTGGCGGCATGTGTTGCATATCCGCTGTCAACATGCTCTCATTAAACGTGAAGGTTTCCTCTTTCCTGGATCAATTTTCCATCATAAAATCATATCGCCATGGCCGAAATTCTCGGCGTTATCGCGAGCGGTATCGCAGTTGCCCAAGTAGCGAGTGCAGTCGTTGAGAGCATTCGGAAGATATATTCTCTGACCTCAGAAATAAAGGATGCGCCGAAGAAATTGGGCAATTTATTGGTAGAAATTGAGTTGCTTGGAGAAACACTGGTAGAATATGGTGATCGGAGTCACACGGGAGTCACAGGTCAATCCAGCGCATTTGAAAAGATTATGAAGCATTGTGAAATAGCAATGAAAGACCTAGATGAGATACTGAAGGTTTTGGAGAATAATTTGAGCAAGGATGGTGGAAAGGCCAAAAAACAATGGCGAGCGTTCACACAACAAATTTCGAAGGAAACTTTTTCTTTGAAATACGACCCTTTCGCGATCGATCTAGATCATAGCTATTAAACCAAATTGATTGTAATTGCCCCCAAATGATTCTGATTAGTAGTTGTTATGATATTATTGTCGGTGCTTCAAATACAAAACTTGCACAAAAATTCATATAAAATTTTCATCTCAAACTATCAGAATAAGATCCTCAATATAAATAACTTTAACAATCCATCAATATTCAAGGATACAGCTATAATGGAGGCTTCTCCCGAAGCCTTCATTATACCAAATATATATTCTATTGTTACTTTAGGTACCCCAATACCCTCAAACCCTCCTCTGCCTTCTGAAAACCCTCAATTCAAAATCTCTAACCCTAATCTACCAACCAATCAGCCAATCAATTCTGGAAAAAGAGTTGAAGACTTCAATCTACTTAGTAACCCCTTTATTACTCAAGATACAACTAATATTATTTATATATTTAATCAGAATAAAAAACGTAGCCCTATAATACCTCTTAGTAATCAGAATAAACAATCCAGAATACAAAACAATCCAATTACATTTAAGGAAGCTATCTTAAAAGCAAAAGATCTTATAATATTAGTATCAACTCTTTCTCAATTATGTGATGAGCAATCAAAGTTATTAGATCTTCTAAAGATCTTTAGAGAATATACCGAAAAAGGAAAACTCATTACCATCTCCAATATCATCATTTTCCAAATCACTTATCTAAAATCCATTATATAGAAAATCGAAACTCAAGCTAAAGCCCTAATTAAAGCTCCCTTATTAATCAATACACCAACTATTAAATCGATATATATAACAATAACAAAAAAAAAAGAATAGAACCTAATAAATAAAAAAAAAACTATTAGATCTTCCCCAATAGATAAAAAGATCGAAATTATACAAAAATGCTTAATCCTGATCAAACCAGAGATCACAAACATTACCTCTTTTTCACCTATATCAATTCGAAACCAAATAAATGAAACATTCCAGAAAACTGGAATTAAAAACTCAATTATAATAGAAATAACTTTATCACTAAATAGAAATATAATAATTATTATAAATATATCTTTCATATTACAACTTTTATTAGAAAAAAAGGCAATCTGAAATAATCTCATCAAATTCAAAAGAATTCAAAAAAATCAAGAATAGTATAAGATCATTATTTATAAAATCCCTATAAAAGAATTTTCTAAAATAAGAGGAATAGACCTTATTCTTGAGGAAATCAAAATCTTCAATCCAGAATTCAAATCTATAAGAACCCCTTTTTGGCTTATACCATCATCAAAAAAAACTTATCAACAAAAAGAAACAATAATGATTACTTTTGCAACAAAATCAGAAACAGAGCTAATTATTCGGAAACGACTATATATCGCTGACACTAATATAAAAGTAGAAAAGTTCTACAAATCCAAACCAATTACACAATGCCAAAAATACCAAGAATTCAGATATTAGAATATATATTACAAAAGGGATTTCTTTTGTAGATTATATAGAGACAAATATATCACATCAATATATCTATATGTAATCTGCAATATTAAAAGAAAGTTCTGTTAATATCTCATTGTTAAATGCTCGAATTGCTAAGGAAAGTATATAGCAAATTCAAGAATCTATGAAATCTATCAAGTAATCCAACAAAAAGCAAATAATATTAATTTATAAATTATATTAATATTCGAATTCTTCAAATAAATCTTAATAAAAGCTTACAAGCTACAAAGAACATTCTACAACTTGTAATAGAACTCAATATCGATCTTATTATAATTCAAGAACCTTAAATTATCAAAAATGGAATCGATTACTCAAATTCAAGATCTATTATATACTCTAATTTCATACAAATATTACCAAGATTCGATCCTAACTTTCGACCTTATATATTACTATACATTTCAAAAACTCTTCAAACTATAATCAACCTAACTCCCGATTCCCTAATAGATTCTGATATACAAATCTTTAATTGTCAAAATAGAGATAAAACCTTTTAAATTATCAATATATACAACGAGGCTAATCAAGCTAAAGAGAAAGGTTTTATAATTGAAAGATATTTATATGATATATCTATCATATAAGAAACTATCCTTTTTGGCGACTTCAATACCCATCACTCATAATAGGATCCTTTTTCAAAGAAAAGCGGAAACACTGATCAATTAGCAGAATGATTTGAAGATCAGAATCTCATTCTTCTAAACAAACCCGGAATCAGCATTTTCTATCGAACTAATCTCCTTAATTCAAATGTCCTTGATTTAACATTAATATCAAAAGGAATCTCTCCCCAAATTCACAATTAACAAACTCTTTCAGATATAGAATCCAATTATACAGAAATACTATTTGAACTGAAAGGAAAAGAAGATTTAAACACCCTCAATTCAGAATCAATAATTAGATGTTACGACAGATCTCACATACCTATTATCACGTGATTAGTATCATGTGATATAGGGATCCCAATAGGCTCAGCTGTCCCAATGCAACTGGGACAACTGGGAGCATTGAGATGCTTGCCACGAAGGTCTATATAATCAAGATGGATTTCCTTTGTATAAAACTTTGTGCTCAAGATCAATCATTTAGTATACTCTATTATTAATTACGAATAGCATATTTATTATTGTTATTATTTAAGTCCCTGCTTGATGCCTAATTATAAATCTATTTCGAGAGTCTAGAACACTTCTATGTGATCTAGATGGCTACCCTTATAATACTTTGAGCATTATTATTGTTTCAAGTACTGACTCGATTAGTAATGATATCATATCTTTCAAGACATTACAGCCTAGCAACCCTGCTACAGCTGATCAAGGTACTCTTGGAGGTACCGATAAGGATAGAGATATTGTTATAGGAGGTATCGAAGACCCCAAGGAAATTATTATCACCGAAACCCTCAAGGTTGCCTTGTTAAATCGATTTACAAACAATCGATAAGAACTAGAGACCTTTTTGCTTCAACTTGAGATCTACTTTCAATTTAATCAAGATAAATTCAATTATGATGTCGATAAAAGTATTTGGGCTGTCTTTTATTTCAAAAGAGAAGCTGCCAAATGGATCTAATTATATCTCAAGGATTACTTCATCAACTTAAATGAGCCAAAGAAACAATTGTATCCAATTCAAACCATCTTTAAGAGATTCGAAGGATTTAAGAAAGAAATATAATAAATATTCAGAAACATCAATGAACTATGTGATACTAAATCCAAGATCTATGGTCTCAAGTAAACAAGGTTAGCAGTCAAGTATATTATGGAATTCAGAAGGTATATAGATACCATTGAATAGGAAGAGAATACAACGATGAGCTATTATCGGAAAGGGCTCAAACCTGAAGTTAGGCTAGAACTAGATTGCAATTGTATTTGGGAGGATCTAAACGAATTGATCGAGGAGTCTATTAAAATGGATGAGATGCTTTATAAGTATCAGAAGGAATGTTATTCTTCCAATTTCTATGGAAACTAAGATCGTGGTAAGTACCATAAAAATAAAGGAAGACCTCGAGAAAATAAACAATCCTATAGAGACCTAATACAATTGGATGCAATTTTTAGAAACAAACTATTTAAGAAAGAGGTAGAACGAAGATGCAAAGACAAGCTTTGTTTCGAATGCAGCAAGCTAGATTATAAAGCTAGAGATTGTCGAAGCAAAAAGTTATTAGGAGGAGGTTATTACAAGAAGTTCGGCAAAGGCCAATTTAATGCAACCTTTACACCTCAATTGTATATAACAATCTCTATAGAACCTGAAGAGATCCAGTGTGTAGGTTATAAAGAGTTTAAGAAATTGCTAAACAAATTATCAAAGAATAAAGAAGGCCTTAATACAATAGATCTATAAAAATAGGAGTATCTACAAATTCCCTTCTTATTCTTGTTTAGAATAGAAACAAAGAAAGAATAGACAATTGAATATACTGCTATAAGCTGGACCGCTTATTATGATAAAACCTGTAGAATTCATTTATTGGATAAAGAAGCTACAGGATAATTTCTATAAAGGAAAGCAAGGAGATTCCATAAAAAAAGAAGGTCAGCTAAGATCTATAGAAAAGGCCAAGGTCAATTGAATATTGTAGGATAGGCAGGACAAATCTATTACAATACGAAAATAAATGGACGAGCAATCTGGACTATGATTGATTCAGGAGCTACAGGAAATTTTATTGTATCAGGAACTATGAAGTATTTGAGAGTACAATTTCAAGCGAAACAAGTACTATATCAATTGTAATTAGTTGATGGACAATTAGCTGGATTGGACAGAAAGATTTCATAGAAGACTCGTTTTTTACAAATGAATATAATTCAGTATAAAGAGGTTATCCAATTCGATATTGTTTCATTAAAGAATCAATAGATTATTCTGGGAATATTATGGTTGAAGGTATATAACCCCCAGATTGATTGGTCATCGGAAACTATATCATTTCCGAAGAAGAGCGATCAACGAGATATATTAGAACCAGCAAGATTGAATATATACGGTGGAGAACTGAAGGCGAATAATACTATTAATATAGGACACCAAGTCCAGGGTCCTCTATTAACAGCAAAGGAAGGTGAATTTCCTATACAAATGAAGAATAAGCAGAAGAAGTTGCTTGAAAACATCCCTGTAACAAAACAGGAAAAGATGTCAATACTAGTACAATACCAGAAGTACAAGAAATTATTCGAAGAAAGAAAAGGCTATGACGCTTTACCAGAACATAAGCTATGGGACCACGAGATAGTATTAAAGGAAGGCAAGATGTCTTTATTTGGCCTAATCTATCCAATGTCAGCCTCTGACCTAGGGATGCTTAGGGATTACATTGGCGATGCATTAAAAAAGGGATGGATCAGAGAATCCACCTTACAGGCAGCTAGCCCTGTGTTATTTGTACCAAAGAAAGATGGTACAAGGAGATTTTGTGTAGATTATCGCAAACTCAACGATATGATGATCAAAGATCGGTATCCATTTCTATTAGCTACGGAATTGAGGGATTAATTGGGAAAAGCTAGGATTTTCTCCAAGTTTGATTTACGAAACGGATTCTACCTCATTAGAATAAAGGAAGGTGAAGAATAGAAGATAGTATTCAGAACTTGATATGGATTATACGAGTATCAGATTATACTATTCGGATTGACAAACGCGTCAGCAACATGTATACACTTGATCAACAATATATTAAGAAAATACCTAGATATATACTATATATGCTACCTAGATGATATACTAATATTTTCAGAGATGGAAGAATAATATATCCAGGATGTTTATAATATTCTACAGCTTTTGGAGGAAGCAGATCTCCAATGCAAATCTAGCAAGTATGAATTTTATGTCATAGAGACAGAATTCCTAAGCTACACCATATTCTCAGGAGGTTTTAAGATAAGTTCCGACAAAGTAAAAGCAGTCAAGGAATAGGAGCCATCAATTAGTATAAAGGAAGTACAATCCTTTCTAGGGTTCGCCAACTTTTACTGACGATTTATCAAGAACTACTCAAAGATAGCCTCCCCAATGATCGAAATCATTAAGAAAAATCAGGGAGAATTCCAATGGACAAAAGCAGTGCAAACAGTATTCGAATGTCTCAAGGAAGCATTCGCGGAAGAACCAATTCTCAAGGCTTTCGATCCCGAATTACCAATAATTGTGGAGACAGACTTCTCAGACTATGTAATAGGTGCAGTACTTAGTCAGCCAGGTTTGAATAAGAAATAGTAATCAGTCGCTTATCATTCACGCAAACTATTATTAGCTGAACTAAACTACGAAATATATGACAAGGAATTGCTAGCGATAGTAGATGTTTTTAGGGAATGGAGAGTGTATTTGGAAGGATCGAAATATATGGTGCAGGTGTATACAGATCATAAGAACTTGGTTTACTTCACTATAACAAAGGAATTAAACAGATGATAGGTCTGATGGTCGGAAACTATGGTTGTATACAACTTCAGAATTTCATATGTCAAAGGAAACGAAAATGTTAGGGCAGATGTTTTAAGCCGAAAACCAGAATATTTACAAAACAAAACGTATGAATCGTATATGATATTAAGGCAAGATAATGATGATTTAGTTCACAATAAACCACAACTCACCGCTACATCAGGAGTAAATTATGATATTATCAAAGATATCATAAAAACGGAATATGCAATAGATACTATAGTTAAAAGAATCCTAGCTATTTTAGACAACCTAGAAAAAGGGTTCATTATTCAAGATGGGTTCATCCACTTTCATAATAAGCTTTATATACCCTCTAGTCTAGTTAAGGATTATGTTACAGAATAACACGAGCTACCAGCTCACGGGTATCAAGGTATTGCAAGAACCTTTGCCAGAATAAGGAGAGAAGTTTACTTTCCAAAGATGAGGACTATAGTTGAGAATGTAATTGGGAATTGCGATATTTGTATAAGGAATAAAGCTGTTTAATATACCCCTTATGGTTAGCTCAAAACCCCCGAACTATTTATTTAACCTTGGAAGTCCATTGCTTGGGATTTTGTAGTGAAACTATCATTATCCAAGGACCCGGTTACTTAGAAGGAGTACGACTCTATACTAGTGGTAACAGATAGATTAACCAAGTTCGCTTATATAATATCATTCTGTGAAACTTGGATAATAGATGATCTTGCTTATATATTCATGAGGAATATAGTCAGTATCTATAATGTACCAAATGAGATTATCTCAGATAGGGACAAATTATTTACATCGAAGTTTTGGTTTATCTTTATGGTATTGCTTGGAATCAAAAGAAAGCTCTCGACAGCTTTCCACCCACAAACAGATGGCCAAATAGAACGACTAAACCAAACGATGGAGGCTTATCTCCGCTGCTACATCAATTACAGACAAGACAATTGGATTAAACTATTACCTTTGGCACAATTCGTATATAATATATCAGAGACAGAAACCACAAAAGTAATGTCAGTATATGCTAATTTTGGGTTCAATTTATTGGCTTACAAATCACCATTGCTGCAAGATGCGAATGTAGATGAAGCCATAAAAGATATTACAGAAATCAAGGAGCTTCAAGAACAACTCTCCTTGGATTTACAGTTCATCGTTTTAAGAACAGTATCGTATTACAACAAATCAAGAAGTATGGGATTTACTCTTAAAGAAAGGGATAAAGTTTATTTCATTCGAAGAAATATATAGATTAAACAACCCAGCGATAAATTAGATTACAAAAAACTAGGACCATTCAAAATCGACAAAGTAGTAGGACCAGTCAATTACAAATTGAAACTACTATACACAATGAATATCCATCTGGTATTCTATATCTCACTCCTCGAGAAAGTATCACCTGGAGCGCCGAAAGTATCAGACCCAGAAATCAAACCAGTTAACCTAGAGGGAGAATATTATATCGAAGAAATACTAGACTGCAAATATGTTAACAGGAAAGTCAAATATTTAATCAAATGGCAAGACTACCTATATTTGGAAAACACTTGAGAATTTAAGAAGAACCTTGGTACTCCTGATCTGCTGAAGGAATTTCACCAATGCTATCCAGACCTTCCCAAAAAGGATCCGAAGGACTCAAAAAGGAAGAAGGGTCAAAACTGTTCAATACGCTCGAACTAGCCTCGGCAGACGCCGACGAACCAGCACTTGCTTGCTCCTTCTCCTTCTCTACACGCTCATTTTCCAATTGTTCCTTCTCTGCCTCAAACTCTTCCAGGGCCTCGATTATATGAAGATCATATTGCAATATCTTGCCTGCCTTCTCCCGAAGAACATCGAGCCTCGCTAAGGTCTGACGAGATTGCATATGTAACCGGAGGATCTTTGATATCGCTTCTTCTTCCTCCCGCTGAAACCTTTCATTTTCTTCCCGAAGATGTTGCTCTTCGCGATCAACCTTAGACCAATCCATTACTATATGACCAAATACATTACACGATGAATCCATACCACTTTTCGAATATTCACCATATTTATTATTGCTAGGCAAAACCCGACACTCAAGTTTTTTGTCTGTACAACGACTACAGGTAAACGGCATAATAATACCCTTCTCCTTACTTCGATTATATAGGTTTTGACGACTTTTCGTGGATCGAGAATTACGATTAGGAGGCATAATGAAGAGAAAAGGAAATCATTATTGTTGAAAGAATTAATGAGGGGATTGGTAGCATTATATGAACGTTCGGGACAAGTGCTAAGCTAAGAAGGGGATAGTGTTACGACAGATCTCACATACCTATTATCACGTGATTAGTATCATATAATATAGGGATCCCAGTAGGCTCAGCTGTCCCAATACAACTAGGACAACTGGGAGCACTGAGACGCTTGCCACGAAGGTCTATATAATCAAGATGGATTTCCTTTATATAGAGCTTCGTGCTCAAGATCAATCATTTAGTATACTCTACTATTAGTTACGAATAGCATATTCATTATTGTCATTACTTAAGTCCCTGCTTGACGCCTAGTTATAAACCCACCTCGAGAGTCTAGAACACTTCCACGTGATCTAGACGGCTACCCTCGTAACATTAGATTTAATACAAAACTAATCAACTAAGAAAATTTTGAATCAATACTAAAATTGAAATCCTTGTATTCCCCTATTTTTTCTATTTTAGACTCAATAACTTCTATGGAAAAGGATTCACTAAACTTCTTAAAAAAAAGAGACAATTCCTATTCAATTCTAGATCAAGCAGCAAGCGAACTTACAAGGATTATCCAAAAAGCAACAGAAAGATATATACCCAAAATTGTTTCAATTAAAAGAGCTAAACCATAATGGTCACCCAAATTGAAAGATCTTCAAAAAAAGCTAGGAAAAGCAAAGCAATCAATCAAATCAAATCAAGAGAACCCTAATCTTAAAGAAGAATATCGAATTATTAGAAACAAATATTTTCAAGTTATTAAAATAGCAAAAAAGGATCATTAAAATGATTTCCTAGAAAAGAAGGATACACATATAGTTTTCAAAGCAATAACCTATACCAAAGACTTCCAAGATCAAAAGATACCAGATATTTCATTAGAAAGCTTTTTTGAAGGAAAATGCTCTGTTTTCAGATCAACTTTATTTCCTCCCCCTTTTATTACTTTAAAATCATAATAAATAAGATATAAATAATTCAAGAAATAGGAATGACCTAATTTTTCTCAAATCGAATTAAATAATGCTAGCTCAACTAAGATACAAGGAAAGACCTCTAATCCAAATGGGATTATTTAAGAAATCATTATAAAGGTCTACAAAGCAATCCTATAAATCTTTTTTATTCTTTTTAGCAAACTTCTCAATCTCAAATATTACCTTAAATACTAGAAACAAGTTATTGGAGCTATTCTAAAGAAAACCTCAAAACCTAATTATTTATTTCCAAAAGCATATAGAATGATTGCACTCTTAAACTATCTAAGAAAAATTAATGAAAGGATTCTAACTCAACAATTAGAATATTTAGCAGAAATTATTTATCTTTTATATAAGAATCAAATAAAAGGCCGCTAAAAGAAATCAGCAATCGATACTATACTTTTATTAACAATAGAAATCAAAAGAAACAAGTAAACTAATAAAAAGATCTTAATATTATTTATAAATATAAAGAAAACATTTGATTATATTTCAAAAAATCGACTATTGGATATCTGCAAGAAGTTAAGATTATCAATGAATCTCATCTCTTAAATAGCTTTATTTCTTTAATAAAGACAACTAAAATTATCCTTTAATAATCAAATCGAATCTTTCAAGCCAATTTCGACCGGAATATCACAAGGCAATCCAATTTCTCCAATTCTCTTCCTTATATATATTAGGGACCTCTTTTTATCCAATTTGATCAAATTTCTTTTCTATATTAATAATATTGCCCTAATCATTAATTTATCTATATAGAAAAAGAATATTAAATCTCTAGAAAGAGCTACAAAACAAATCTATGAATTTAGTTCAAAGAATGCTATTTAATTCGATCTAATAAAAACAAAGCTAATACACTTTTCATCATCCAAATTGACGAAAAACTACCCAATCAAACTATCCAATTCGGAAATAATTATACCTCAATCTCTAATTAGATGATTGGGAATATAATTCAACCTAAGCTTCAAATTCAATCAATATATTAATATTCGAATCACATAAACAAAAGGAGCCTTCCATCAAATAGCCCGATTAGCTAATATCGAAAAGGGCCTCAGTCTGAAAGCTCTTAGACAATTATATATAACATATATAACCAATATAACCGATTATACATCAATGATTTGATAGAGAGGCCAAGCCTATTTCAAGGATATAATATAATCACTTCAAAATCTAGTTCTTCGAAAGATATTAGAAGTATTCAAAACTACTCCAATTCTTCCAATAGAAATAGAAACAGGCTTAAAACCCTCAAAAATTTGATTAGATTCGAATATTAGATAATATATATTCTGTTTAATTAAACTTTCATCAAATCATCCAATCAATATCAAAAAAGCATCACTAATCCAATATCAAGCCAATTTGGATACGATCTTTATCCCTCAAAGAAAACGATATAAACCTACTCAATTGAATAAAATCAAAGAATCGATAAATCAGGACTTCAATCCTTTCTTACTTGAAAAGATCATTCATTTTAACTTCCCCTTATAAAAAAAAGAAACCTCCTTTCAAATTAATATTAATAATTCGTCAAAAGAAGATATTATTATTCTTTATAATATTGTTTTCAAATATAAGGATAAAGATATCATCTATATTTATATTGATGCCTCCTTCACCAAAAAGGGAATAGGTATTGAAGTAGACATAATAGCTATATAATCAAATAATCGAATTTTATATCAAAAGCGAAGCAATATTGATACTAATCAATTAGTATATAATAAAGAGCTTATTAGAATTACAAAAGTTATTGAATATACTAGCTCAATCGTTTATACTGATTAAAAGTTCAAAATCTACTCGGATAATCAAATTGGTTTATACCGCTTAAAAACTTCTTTAGATCACTTAGGACAAGTCAATCAGATAAGAGCAATTAAAGCAGCAGAAGTTATCAAAGCAAAAGAAGCCGAAATCTCCTTAAATTGGATTCCTGGTTATACCTCAATTGAAGGAAATGAGCTAACAGATAAACTAGCCAAAGAAGTAATTATAATACAACCTATTTCGAACAAAACAAACTTTGGATTATTAGGTATGATTATCAAAGAATATACCTTAGATCAATAGCTTGATACTCTCAAACAATACAAACTTAGATCAAACCAATCCCTATCAACTTACTCGAAGCTATTTCCATAAAAAATAGGTTCCAAAATTAAGCTATCAAATAGAATTACTCGAAATATTACTAATATATTCTTTCAACTCAAATTAGATTATAGATATATCAAATTCTACTTATATTGTTTCAAATTTATTAATAACAAATATATATACAGTAATATTGAGGTATTACAATATCTCCTTATTAATTGTTTTATATATAAAACAAAAAGAAAAGAGATCTTTAAGAAGATACCATTATCCAAAAACATTATACAATTCCTATTATATATAAAAATAGGTATCGAATTAGTTATCAAATTTATCAATATCACTAAAATCATTACAAAAATATAGCATCTAGCAAGGATTCTTGAATAAGAAATAATAGAAGAAAAAGTAATAATGAAAGAAAAGAAAGGAGAAAAGAATGAAGAAGAAGTAATTGAGGAAATAAGAGAGGGGTTTGACCTTCTTATAATTTCTTGATTTTCAAAATCTTTTTATTATATACAATACATATAATGAACAGGCATTGTTCCTTAACATTTATTTTCACTTCCTCAATTAGATTATATCCAATATTGTAAATTAAAAAGTTACCTATTAGGCCTTTAGGGCCTAGCTGTCCTATATAGTCTTGGACTGAAGATGGACGTTAATAAAATCAATCAATCAATCAATGGCGAGCGTTGAAGATAGTTCTTAAGGGTAAAGTTCTGGAAGAGCTTGTGGAGAGGCTCGAACGGGCTAAATCACTGTTGACACTGGCTTCAAACTGCCAGAGCATGTAAGTTGATTCTGTCTTAACCTCCAAGCTCTGTGATTCTCCAAGTAATAGATGTTGGACAGAGCTATGCAACAGACGTTGATCCAAGTATATACCTCAAAGAGGGAAATGAACGCAATGCAGACGAACAAATCGGTTACTATTCCAGAAAACTATCCCATTCCAGTCTCGAAAGAGGAAAGTAAATCTTTGATCAGATGGGCAGCCAATTCATATTGGCTGTTTTCCTCCTGGTCTACTACATCAATCTTACACCGGCAAAGGAAAAAGACACGTTTTGCAGATGTTACCGCTGACGCCATAGTTGCCGATGATGATATTGATATCGACATCGACTCAAAGGTTTTTCCAAGAGCTTGGCTGAGAGTGAGGGGGGGTTTCTATCAAGCAAAGTCGACGGTTCGGAAGCTGGACATACTCATTTCGGCCCATCCATGTGGTTCCCGACAATTCGCCGATTTTTGATGCTTGTAAAATTGGCGATGTTGGCGAAGTGATTCGTCTAGTGCAGAGTGGCATGGCAAGTGTATTCGACACTAATCAAGAAGGAATTAATTTATTACACGTGAGATTAATCTCCAGGGCTTTCTTCACATCAGTCTGACCCAATCATAACAGGTTGCAGCTGGCCAGTCACGCGCAGAACTATGTCGATGGTTGATTGCTCAAGGAGTTCAGGCTACCGAATGTGACGCCCGGCGTGGATAGTATATTACATGACTAGCTTATTATTTGATTAATCTGGACTAATGCTTCTCTAGCAATGCGTTACATATGGCGGCTTTCATTACCGATAGCTTCTCCATCCGAGCTTACAACTTCCCTAATTTGCTGCAGCTTCGGTCTTTTGATAATGAACCCAACTCCATCGATGCCCTTAACACTCTTCGAGTTCTCGTAGAAGTTGGAAAATGTGATCCAATGCAAAGCGCGATCGATGGACAGACACCCTTGCATTTGTACCGTAGTGGAGCCGAGCCTTACAATTATATGCTCAACCAAGAAGAATTCCTTGTCTCGGTCGATCCGCAAGAACCCAATGGTGAGTATGTGTTGAAAGATCATATACTTGACAAATCCCTTGTTTCAGAAACAATTGTCAAATATATTATGGAAAAAAGCATTAAATTTTCAGAGTCTCGAAGTTTGAAGGACGGCTTTCCCAGTTGGCCTGATGCCCTGCCTGTAACGTTAGAGTTATTGAGAGATATTCTACAGGGTCGTGAAGGCACCGGTACACCCACCGCAACCATTTCGTTCATCTCTGCTCTGCTCGAAATGGGAGCTGATATTCATAACAAAAGCGAAGGTTGGGGGTCACTATTGAGGAGTTTAGTCACAGGGCGGAGTGATGAGTATGAATCCTACTCGGTAGCTTCCGAACAATTGCCCGTACTGATCATGACATGGTTTGACTTGCTAAGGAAAGCTGACTACAATCTACAAGACTATATCTTTCAAGAATGGGAGTATTACCAGCGTTGTATACTTGACCCACTTGAGGTAGAGGGTGTCGGGTTTATGCACATTTTTCATGCCCGTAAAACTGCAAATATTATTTGCAAATTCGAGTATTACGACTACCGCTATCATTATAAGAACATGAAGCTGTCACAAATTCGACAAAAACGAAGAATGCCTTGAGCTTGGGAAGATGACGTAGACCGGTCAACGTTTTATAGTCGTGCGCTTACTTTTTTAAGGGATGAGGTTAGTGTGTCCAAAATACGGAGACCTCGCAGATCACCAGACTTTGAAATGTAAGTAAAAATCTAAGGTCTTTCAGCTATCAAACCAAAAAGATTGCTCCTGCCACAAAAAGCTAATTCGCCATATGAAGGTCATTTGAGATCGGTCCATTGAGAGATGGAGAACAAAAGTTCAGTCACATCGGCTCTATATTGCGTCGAGAATTAATTTGTGATTGTGAATGGTGGGGAGAGTGCTATCACGAGCCTCCTTTCGGCAGGTACAATCCTGAGACAGGCGTACTGGACATGTGTGAACATTTGGAAGAAGAGAGCACTGAAAAAAGTGAGGATAGGAGTGAGAGTGGGAGTGAGAATGGGAGTGAGCATGTTGGTAACAATGCCAGGGAAAGACAGAAAGGCGAAGATGTAGAAGAGGGTGACTCCGAGAGCAAATGTGAGAGTGATTATTATTGCTGTGAACGCTGTGGAAGGAGCTATTAGGATTTGACTGTGGTGGTTTAAGGATGACTACTCTATTGTGTTTGAAATTAGTCGTCTTTGGATATTCGATGTGCTGCTCAAGCCCTGAGATGCAGTTTTCCTGCTATATCATGGTGGAAGGTAAACATGATGTTGATGCTGCTCTCTCAATGCCTTTCTGTTTTGAAGGGTTTAAAGAGTACAAATGGTAGTGATGACTCCATTCGGTTATTTATTAACCAATCTAGACCTCTGCGCTTGGCCATCCGATGCAGGAAACTCAGCGAAAGTTGTGATGATATGGTTCAGTCCATTGCGAAAAGGTCAGTTATGACCCGAAAAAGTATTTGTCGCATTAATCGTACTTGCATCAAATAGACAGGATCTTTATTCCGCTTTAAGAACATATGTCAGATATACACGTCTTGAGAAGCCGCAAGATTCTGACGACGTGATATCTATCTTCAAGATGTATGTACGGTTTGTCGGCCTGGTTTCGAACCAAAGTATATTCCTGTTATCATAAATTATACCGGAGTCTTGAAAAGATGAAGATGATGAGGACTCTGATACTGGTATGAGCGTGCTTCCAGCTTGTAATCATGTGGTTGGGAAGCATTTTATATTCCGCTTTAACACACAAGAAGAATGGTAGCGATACATAAAATAACCTTGCCTAATATCGCCATGAAGTATACTTGACGAATAGCCTTTAATCAACCTTTCAATTTAATCAAATGATTTATAATATTATATTGATATATGCTAAAAGTGAAGTGGTGAAGATGATTGAGTATGAATTTCTCGCTCCCTGGAAAAGAGAGCCAATTTTCTGGGAGATTTCGGAGAGCTCTCTCATTGCTCCTCATTCAGCCACACTAAGCAGAATGCAAATATGTTGCAGAATATCTGGCCGCAAAGGTGTTCAACAAAATAAATAAAAGTGCTGAAGTACGCAATGGGTTACTAGCGGAATCGTAATGTCTAGTACAAGGCAGTTGCGCATTATTTGAAACCCTCTCCCATATTTTAGACTCCCCTTCACTAGAAAGTACTCATATCAGACATTTCAAGATAAACAGCATAGGAAATTCTGGTATTTTGGAATACCATCAAGGTTTGGTGTCTAATTCAATCATCTTTTAGATTTTCTGCTGACTGGCCCCACGCTTGCAAACATGAATCGCTTCTCAAAAGATTCCCCTTTAATTCAAAGTGATCAGATATTATCGGTTTGCCAAGAGCATCTAAGAGATTTCTCTATCTGACGATCAATTATCTGGGAGTCTAAAAATCAGGTTTCCTGCTGGAAATAGAGGTCTTTTTTGGTGTGTGGGGCTTTTCGCCAAAGTTGCGCCAATTCTATCTTCCTTGTTTACCAACGTCTAACTCTCGGCATTGCCTAATGATCCAATGGTCGAGATGATATATGCACCATTCACTAGACACTGATTTATGTTTAACGATCGACAACATCTTCAAATAATCTACCTACCAAATACTCTGACAAGTGGTACTTCCTAACAGTGTAAATCATTAGCTTAAGCCACAATATGAGCAGATATGCAACAAATACATTGAAATCATTACTATTTCATTGTGCATGAAGCTTAGGTATGCAACAAATACAACGAATCAAAGTCTAGAACATCAGTAAAGGTATAGTGTTTCTTTGATATCTTACTGTTGCTTAGCCCTGACTATCTATTTTCACGTGCCAACCAGGATTTTCAGTACCGATCCCTTTCAACCAACTGATTCCCATCAACTTTGTTAAGAAGATCTTAAAGATAAGCCAAAATGTATCTTAACCCATAAATATGTCATTGTGCATAGAGTTTAGATGTGCAACATACGTATTTCGTTATTTTATGAACTTTAATTAGGGGGATATTGATGACTAGCGGAGTGAACAAGCATATTCTAGAGGAACTAGATATGCTACGGTTACCTGGGACCCCCTTCATGTTTTCCCGACAGGTTCTCAAAAGCAAGACTAAAAAACATCTTAACAACCAAGTATGTCATTGTGCGTCAACCTCAGATGTGCAACAAACGCATCCTGTATTTACTATTGGAGGAATATTATGAGTATGGTGGAGTAATAAAGCTAAAATCGCACTGCAACAAGCTACTGCCCTCCTGCATGAATTTCAGATGTGCAACAAATGTATCTTGCATTTTATAATATATTATTGGAGAAATCCAAGAAGATAGCGTGATTATCAACCATCTATTCACCTTTCAGAGATAGTTCTCACAGCCAACATGCCTCTTCCCCTCGAGATAGCTTAGCTAACTCAATACCATTTCAATCTCCCTTTAGATGCCCTTTTGTCAAATTGCTTGTTGTTGTGTGGAGTAAGTACATACTTACGATCCGAGAATAGAAACAATGTTCACAAAAGTCCATCTTCTACTCATACATTATCCTCAATTGAGGCAAAGTTAACCCGTCTTCAACGCATCTACCTCCTTGAAAATTTCCATGGTTCATCGAGACAATATTGCATGACCCACTAATCAGGTGTTATATGAGGCTCTAATACAACACGTCTTATTACCTTGAACCCCAGTAATTCTATATAGTACATGCTACTCTCTGTAACCCTGTTTCTACGACCAGAAAGTATGGAGCACTTTACTATAGTACTCAAAGTATAAATCACAAAATAGTAAACTGCAAGAGGAATCGTTGTTTTTATGGAAGTAAAGAGTAGCGTAATTTCCAGCCGCACAATTATAGTTCACTCTCACCCTCCCTTCCGAGAGCCTTCCTTATCTTTCTACATGTGAAATGTTAATCAAGACGTGCTTTCCCATCCACATTTCTTCCAAATTTACTCCAAAATTCTGGTGACTTCACGTTTTTACCTCTTAAAATTTTGAGGTGTCAAATGTTAAGTGGGTAGAGCTAGTAAAACTACAATTATCACAAGTCTCACTAAATATTATAGATCTAGTGAGCTTGGAACCAAGACCGGCATAGCAATAGTATAAAATACCAAGGTTATTGAAGACCATTCAAAAATGACACACTAGCCAATAGTTTCCGCGTTCTCCCGCATCCCTTTGTTGCATATCTCCGGGAAATTGTTTATTTAAAAATCAGAACCATTCCATTCAAAGTAAAGGAATTCATGGATCCTAAACCAGCCTCTAAATCTTGCTTTTGCAGGATATCCCAGTTATTCTCTAATAACTATTTAGATAAATACTAAGACATTTCCGTCCATAGTGTACAGTTCCATTGATTTTAAACTATATCCCCAGAATCCATCTTTTGTTGCACCTCTCCGGAGTATTATCTAGGTAGATACCGCAGCGATACCATTTGGAGCGTAGACCCCTGAGCGCTGAAATATAGTTTATAAGTTTCTCTGTTTTGTTGCATATCTGCATTGTCCCGTAAATCCGGATGACCAGTATTGTTGCATTATCAAGAACCTTTTAGATTATCCTCATAGACTTTGTAAACACCACAATGCCCGTTCAAGACAACGTGCCAAGAAAAGTTCTCAAATCTTTGCCCACACTCTCCGAAACTTATCCCTTAGCTGGACCTCTTGATTCCTTGCCATTTTAATCCCTTGAGACCCATACTATTCTAGTATGCTTTTGAAGATGTCCTTTCAGCAAGAGATAGTATTCAATATTAATTTGAAGAGTTTGTACTTATTGTTCAATATGCATTCGCAGGATCTAGATAATTTCACATTCAACACAAGTTTACGGATAGGGTACGACGAGAATGAAAACATGATGCAGCGACCAAAATACATGCATCTCAAACAATGTCCCTAGAGCGCTTTCCATTTTTGCACATAACCAGACCATCAATGAATTCTACAAAATTTACCCTAAGTCTCCTCAGTTCTCTACTGTTGCCCTGTCTTTCTAGTATACGAGTCATGCGTATTGGCAAGTACTGAAGTACCAAAACATGATATATTAACTAGCAAACTACTTGCAAATCTCAAACTTTGTCCTCCAAAATCTTCATTTGTTGCATGCCGTCGGATGATTTTGAAATCTACCTAGTTCCTTTGACATCATCTGCCTTTTTAGTGCACTCCCCGTGCAGAGCAAAAATGTCGTCAGACGTGGAAATGCGACCGACCTAACCAATCATTTACCCATATTGAGCACTTTCCCCAACAATATAGATTTGTTGCATATCTCCGGAATAAATTATTGAATCTTCCAAGTTCCGGCCATGCCAAGCATTTCCTAGTTACAAAGTATGCTCTGATCGAAGATTCTCGTCACTATATTCCAACCTTTAAAAATTATCGCGATGATCATTATACGCAACCCGTCCAAGTACCGCGCACTAATGTTGTAAGCTTATTATGTATGAGTAGAAAATCATGGAAAGATGTTGTGCTAGCCAAGTCTATAGGTTCTAGATTGAATGATAGACCTCTAAAATTCCTTAACTCGATACTAACCTAACAGAAGCCATCAATGGAAGCTACTAATCTTTGATAATCCGCACTAAGTCTTCGCTAGTTCTCGCTAGGCTCCTTAGCGAAACTTTAAGAAGGGACCGCCGTACTAGTAAACGACTCCCATTACTTACTCATGCGTCCAGAAAGTATAAATCTCTCCATTATTAGGACATACCGCACGATGGTAAACTACAAGGTAGAACATAGGCAGAAATAGAGACTTGTATAGAAATGGTATATAATTTATAAATAAATAGATTTTCAGACTCTTAAGAATATGATTTAATATTGTTGGACAAACTCTCAAGGTGTGCACACAAGTAATAAGTAAAGTAAATGTAATTCTGTCTAACCCCCTCTCCTCCTCCTCCGGAGGAGGGGGTACTACTTATAGGGAAGTGCTTTCCCTTCGTAAAACCCTGCTTTCCTTTCTATCTTTCCAAACTTTAATTTCTTTTCTTCATTCATACCATCCACACCCCTTCTCATTTTCCAACTCCAACCCCAATCCTATACCCCGAGAATAAACTACACTACCTTACAACTCACCCCCAACTCTTATTTCTAAATCTTCACTCCTCACCCTTCCCCCTAGCCTAACCCACTTTCCACACCAAATATGTATATAAAATCCCACAACTCCAAAAAGCCAATAAATCTTCCTCTATTTATCTCACCTCGTTACACTCACCTCACCTCATCCCACTCATAACAATTCATCTCACCCCACCACACCTCAGACTCAAACCCAATCCAAACAAGACAAGACAAACATGGAATAATATAACATGACAAAAACGATGAAAAACTTGTAATTTCATCTACATAATTCTGTATCATCTCTCTTATACCCAATTCCATTTCCTATTCTAATCCCAATTCCGACTCCGATTTCCACTCCTATTCCATGAAAAACTGTACCGTCATCCTCTACTCTCATCCTCACAGCAAAAGAGGATTCTACAAACAAGTAGCTAATCTAACCCATTTGTCCAACCAGTGAGCGACAACTGCGCCAATGTTACCCAAGCCACACTATACATGATAGGCAAAAAGAAAGACACCAAAAAACAATACATATCTTAATACCACCCTCCAAGTAGGAAATATCCCAATCCGATCCAACCTTCCATCCTTATCCTATATGGTAACCTGTTCAATCCCGTTGTACTCCCTCTCTAATAGCATTTATAATCCAACAATAAACCAACGCTGGGATTCATTTCTGACGTGTAGTTTCCATATCCATATCATAAACATGAAGATATCTTTATGTAGTCCTCCGACGCCGTTGCCAATAGTTGGCATGTGAATCAACCATAATGCAAGTCTCCTCCAAAATTTATAAATAACTTGAAGCATATCCCAACGCTCCATGCTCTTATCCAAACATTTTTTACATAATAATACAAACCCTATCTGTGTGATTTGACTCTTTTTCCTTGTCTTTGGTCTCAAAATCCAAAGCTCTGCTTCGCCTTTTGCCCTTCTTACTCCCTTTGCGAGACATCGTAACATTTGTCTCGGTTGCTTTTGTGGCTTCCGCATTAGAGTTAAGGTCGACGGAGCCATCTAATCCGGGTGTCACAGGTACAGCAGGTATTGATTCCTTGCTCAGATCTGGCTTTTGTAAAGACTCTTTACTTGTCCTTGATATCAAACCTTTAAAGTATCCTAATGACTTGCGGTTTTCATTCGAGGAACTTTGTGGCCGACTTCGTGATGTCTTGCTCCTTCGAAATGTTCGTGATGTTCTGGGGGTTGCTGGTTCTTCACTTGGCGTAACAGGAGCTGAATCGTAATCTGACTTATCAGCGCTTACATTACTTGTATCTGTGGCGGCAACGCTTCCTCGTCTATCACCATCAAGAAGATTGAGACTTGAACGCGGCCGATCGATTTCGGATGAAAATCTGACGCTTGCAGTCGGTCCATCATTCGGTCGAGGGCTAAAATATCCTTCGTCGTTGCAATTGCCATTATTTAAATCGGGGCTTGCTTTGGAAATCTGAACATCTATACTCGGAACAGAGGAATTCGTGTACGACGGAGGTGTCGAATTTCCGAGGAAATTTTGAAGCTCCTCGGGGGAAAAGTTCGCATAAATAGGAACAAATTCATACCACAAGGTAACAGGCGTGCCGTATTTGTCTTTTTCAAGTGCTTCATCGATATCAACGCGAGCTACTCTATTCCCATCCCTTGCAATATCATCATGGACTACCCAGCGCTCCTCGACATAATCTGGTGGTTGCTGACTATCGTTGGATCCTGCAAAATCCAATTCACCATCAGTCTCGTCATCCAAGCGAACAAGCGAGATGTAGTGTCCACGTTTGATAGTTTCTCCCCTGTGGCAGATCATTGATCGAAGGACCAACTCGTAACGATTGGAAATTATTATATCGTCCTCGTTTTCTTCACCTTCCTTTCCCTCAACAATATGAGGTAGTTTCATTTTCTTTGGGATGTCAATGTGCGTTTTGTTTTTTTGTAGCACCTCTTTGCCGTCCATTCCCATGACCATACAATATCTCTTCAGATCAAACCCAAGCATTGGTTTATGTTCCTGGATCCGATGAGCGAATTCTTGATTGTTTGCAGGAGCAGGTTTGGAAGACCAAACTATGTTACCAATTAGTACAGGAACAGTCTTAGGTGGAATATTATTTGAGTTTAAATGGCAAAAAATAGGGGACCAACGATTGGACGGACGAATCAGTCTAGATAATATAAATGCGTCGACTTCGACCTCTCCATCAGCTCCTTTACGAGTAGAATTGCGACTCATACTGCGGTATAATGAGCTTCGGTCTTGTGTTACCTCTCTGACGAGCTGGTTATGGAAAGATGACTGGCCTATCATCTCCAAAGGAGTCGCAGGCGGAGTAACAGATTCGGCCTCTACGTCTTCCACATGCTCTTGGATCGGTTTCTCGTCATGATTTTCAGCCGTTTCTGGTATCCGTGGTTCGATGCGTCTATTGATTTTGACAAAAGAAGCCAAGGAGTATTCTATACATTTTTCGAGCTTCAGAGGACCTTGATGATCTTGATCAGTTGGAATTGAAACTGGAATTGTTCGCTCTTGTGAAGTTCTATGATCATCCTGTTCGACGATACCACCATGTTCATAATCAACTCTTAAGTTAAGCATGGGCCAATTGAGGATATCCCCAATTTTCATGTGGGCTTCTGTCGGATCTTGCTCTTCATCCTTCTTGAAGTCATCCCAACCACATTCATGCAAACAATCCAATATGCGTTCGGTCTGTTCGGAATTAGTAAGTCAGTCAAGCATAGAAAGGAATGACTAACAATGGCAACTTCAATCAAAATGCCTTTCCTCATAAGATTTACCCATAGACGAATCAATTGAATTAATTTTTGTTTGGAAGGATCTTCGTAAAAGTTGCTGAGTAACTCTTGAAATTGGGTAGGAACTGTGAATAAGGAAGCCAGGAATGAATCCAGCCAACAGCTTTTTCCGCGAGAATTTTCGGCTCCTAGCATGGTTATACTTGGATCATATGGATAAATGACTCCAGAAAGCGATTTTTGGATTACTACCAAAATTTGATGTGCTTTGTCTGGATCTCCCTTGGCATAATTGGAATTCAAACAGAACAAAATTTGATCATCCTTTACATCGTTCCGTCCTTCTGATTCCAACAAGGCTTTGATCCGTGCAATCTATATTCCTATCAGCGGAGCTTCTCAAGTAATTTTGTATTAACCCAACCTTTTCCTTTTCTTCAGATTCCTCAGTTTCATTTTCCGACTTTGTTTTGTTGATATATCCAAATAACGAGGTGAAGATTTCGGACACGGAGCGGATCTAACAAAGGACGCGGAGTTAGTACTTATGGTAGCAGAATTTTGTATTGTTGCGACGGAGCTATGACAGAGTTGCGCCTTGAAAGCTGGAATGAATGAAAGACAGAGATGTCCTTGGATATGTCCCAAATGACAAAAAGACGATGGGGTGAGGTATGGACTTTGCAAGCGCATTACCTTCCTCTCGGCGGACTTTTCGAAAGATTTAAATTCCTTTGATTTGTCTCGTTTATGCGAATTCCCCTTCTCTTTCTCCTTCTTGGTCGTAAATCTTTTCCCCATTCCATTCATGATGAGGGATGTCTTTGCAATTCCCTAACAAATTTCGTATGTAAATATTGTTGTTGCGGAGGAATCGTTGGAATAATTGGACCCTGAATTTGAAGTGGCGGGGTTCGATATGGTGTACAACAGGGTACGATCAACGCTGGGATGGAGTTTTATACTCCATAGCCTAAAGACGAAGGGAATCGAGTGATTGATTGCTTCCTGAAGCTTCGCAGATGGATTCGAGGTGTTGGAGCTATGAGTGGTTGAGTGGGTGTGTGTATTGAGTGTATGTGTTGTATGTGTTGGATGTATTGGATGTATTGGATGTATCGAGAGTATGTGTGGCAACTTTGGTGGAAAAGCACCAATTGTTGCTGTTGCCGTCGCTGTTGCCGTTGCCGTTGCTGTTGTTGTTATTTTGTGGTGGGCTGGTTATCTTTTCTTCTTAATGAAGAGGATTCGAACATAAAAGGGATAAGAGGGATAAGAGGGAGGATAAGAACAAGAACTCCACTTCCACCATCTGTTCGGTGCAGGGTGAAATTTCTCCGAATGGTTCTAGGGTAAATGCTATTACTACCCAGGTAGGTAGGAGGTAAGAGGCACAGAGGTACAAAGGTACTCGTAATGGGTAAATGCAAATGGTGATCCTTGCCGCATGAGCGTTTACATCCTAATTAAAGCTTCCTTGAGCCAATCAATTGTCAGTCCACCATTGGCTGCTTGGTAAATCAATCTGATGCTCAAGTGGATGCGTGTGTGCGTGCTCAGTGCAATCCATATATCGTGTCTTACATAAGCAACATTATTTTTGGTTGCCTCATACGGAAATTAAGGCAAATCTCGAGATCTTTTTTGATATTGTCATTGGGAGACTTGAGCCAATCTCTCTGGATATACACAACAGCATGGCTTTACGAGATATATCATCGACGTTATGTCGATTTTCTAGGAGAGAAATAAGGTCAACGCCAAGATCGATGGGAAGGAATTGTCGCAGATATGCATCTGGAGAGGCTGTTGCAGCAAAGGAAATCCCAGAAGACTTTCAAGATCTCGAATCGCAGTCTTCATTTACTTCAACATCTGTGCCAAATGAAGTCATTGAAAGTTTCGACCCTATAAAGAGTTCACAAGGAAGAAAGAGGGAACTTCCTTCTAGTCGGTATGATTGCGACAATACTCACATGAGAAAAGAGAAGACAATGCTTATATCTTCTACAGATACCAATTTCGATCACCAAGATACTACCGAGGTCCCCTCCATCCTCATCAACCTCCACCAAAATCCGATCCATCATCTCGAGAATTCGTTCCTGGTCCATTCGGTCCCAATCGTCTCGAACAAACCTATCAATCCACCATCTCCCACGATATCATGACCATGACATATGTTCACAAACCTCCTGGAACCGTCACAATTCCCAAAGGCGATCGTTTACGAACTTGGGATGACTCTTCGCCATATCATAAAGGTAGACCAAAGAGAGGCCCTCGTGGTGGAGATGTTTTACGTCTTATTGAACAAGATATCACCTGGCGTAATATTCCTAAAATCGAAGAAATTACAGTACATTCGATGATTAAGGGTGCACTTGGAGATTCCGCATATCTACATGTTGCTGGTATTGTACTACAATCAATTACAGGTGTTAGGCCAGAAGTTCACAAGGCATCGCATAGCGTTGCACAATTTGGTATTCGAAAGGGCATGCCAGTTTCATTAACTTGTACTATGAGGAATAATGATGCATTGGAGTTTCTTGATAAGTGTATCAATGTGGTATTTCCAAAAATTAAGGATTGGCAAGGTGTAAAGGGTAAGTAACGTTTGTGGATGTTGAAAGAAAGAAGAAGGCTAATTGAGATAGGTTCAACTGGAGATGGTAGTGGAAACCTATCATTTGGTTTCAATAGAGAGGGTACTATTCTATTCCCTGAAGTTCAGGTCAACTATGATGTGAGAATTTTATTCATGATCTTCAGGTCTTTTCATTTTTCTTCCGCGACTGACACAATTCCCAGATGTATCCACCTAGGTTGATTCCCGGATTTCACGTCACAGTCAAAACAACCGCAACATCTGATCGTCATGCTAGACTTTTACTAAGCGCCATGGGTATTCCATTCTATGGAAAGTTGGTTGATTAAATTCAATATTTTTGAGAATGAAGTAGATGAGATGAAGTAAATGATGTAGATCATGTGTAGATATAGCATGTAACACAATAACATCATATACAGCGCATCTAACTTCAACTTTCGTTTTCTGACTTGCAGCCCACTTTTTTCCATGCCCAGTGTTGCTTTGGCATTTGAAGAGGTCACCGATGAACGAGGCGGACGCTCGGAACTTAGGTTTCATAATCCAACGAAATCTTTGAAAGTTTCAAAGCACCTTCCTACCCACCAACATAAGTCTTACATCTCATCCAGCTCAGTCATTCAGTTTCCCACAACACTCCCTCATTCCACAACTTCCATACTACTCAACGTCTTTTCATCCCCTACCATTTACCTATCTATCCTGTCTTCTACTCAGCACACGCACCACAGCTCTTCCTTCTCCCCCTGATATTGAATCTTCAATCCTAGTCCCATTCTCAATCCTCATCCCAATTTCCCTTTCGAGTTTTATCCAAAAGTCCCTTATTTAAATTAGACTTTCACAGTACAAAGTCAAGATATCCATCTTTTCTCTTCACCAAAGGTATTCTTATATATTCAAAATGGTCTATAGGGAATCGTTCTCGTTTATGCAAAGTTTGAGTTTCCTATAAAGGTTTGTAATCCTGCTTTTAACATGACTTTTTCTTGTATATTGGCTGATGCTAAGTTAGGATGTGTTGCTTTTGTTGTCTTTTGTTTTTACTTTTTTACTTTGGTTGATTATTTTTGGTTGGAAGGTTCTATAATTGTCATATCACAGGTATTATCTGACATATTTTATACAAGTGTAAAACAACAACAATAGAAAGCTCTCCTTTCTGTTTTTTTCTCAAAAAGTTTGACCTTGGACGGACCACCATACCACAAGCACACATCTTCGCATTCCTAGCGCGGAAGTGACGTTCATTGTAACATCAACATTACTTATTTCTCCAAATCTGCCTCGATTCTGAAAATAAACTTACTATCCAGCAGAGCATGGAAGGCGAGTGTTAAGGAATGTTTATGCGGAAGATTGAGATGTTTGGAGCGAGATATATATATAAATATTTCCTTGACTCGTTTATTGATCCATTAAACATCATTTTGGATTCTTGTGGTGTTTCTCACAGCTTCGAATTCATGGTAATTCACTCTCCCTATAATCTCACTGGGCGGGGTGTTTAAGTTCTTAATTCTTTCAGATACTTGTTATATAAACATATCCTTCTCTGCAGGCATTTGAACAGTTTTCAAGAGCTAAACTTTTAGATTAAACTAAAAAATGGCTTTTTTAGCGAAAGTGAGTGTATAATTGATATGATATTAACTTGCATCTAATAAGAGGCGCACTGAATGGGCAAACGCCAATAATATAACAAGAACTTAAACGAGAAATGAGGCAAAAGGTTATCAAGAGCATGCTATAAATACCTCCTGAGATCCCGGACAGCAATTTTTAATAAATATCATAATGCACAAGCTGTTTAGCGTAATGGTTGGACTAATTATACTCAAAAACAATATATTGCTAACCGTTGGTCTGGCTATAGTATGGAGAAAGCTCCTCATAGTACTTGGTAATATAGGGCGTAATCACTCCCATCTTTACATCTAAGATAATGATTAAAAATGTAGATTTTCTAAATAATGACAAAATCCATGTATTGGCAACGTTAACATCAGACGATATAGACAGTTATCATAAAACCAAAACGAAATCCTACCCGTTTACTTGCAATATACGATAATCTTAACATCCATACTCTCAATCTCATCACACATGAAAACAAATCCCTAGATAGAGAATGGCGTTCCACCATCCCCAATTCACTTTTTGGATCTTTCATGTAACTTCCTATGGAGAGAAGTATGGAAGGAGCAAAGCGAGCTTTATATATATATCCGGAAGATGCTTTTTGGAAAATGAGAATGGATCGTGAAAGGTTAGCCTTTGGAGCCCGTGGAAGTGGGGCAATTAAAAGGAGGGGAAGAAAGTATGATTCCCTTGGTGAATACAGAATATTGGAACTGGATGTATATGTATTTCCTTTTCTAGGATATGTAGTAGTTATATTGTAAAAGTAAGAGGTCGAGATACGTGCGTCCCGATAGCACGTTGTGAAGGGGGGAGTTAGGAATAGAAGGCTGATTAGACTACATCGAAGTATATCACTTGAAGGTAAAATAGGTTTCACAGTGGGTTTTGGGGTTATGACAGTGTATTCTGGAAAAGATGGTATGAAAAGAGTTGGTTGCTTTCAAGGGGAGAGTGAAGGCCTCTCCTTATAACTAGCTACTGAGGATCACATGACAAAACAACCAGGATTCCTCCTACGGGAACAATATGAAATCCTGACTTTCTCACAATATAAGTTATGAGGATGGAATGGAATACCGTGCTTACATCTACACCACTGGTTTGCCCTAGGAATCGCTGTGGTGGACTTGGCCTCATTCGTTTATGCATTTTACTTTCACCTATATTTCCCTCATCTCAATGAATCGCGCTCGAATCGGTAGCTAGTCATCATATCGTGAAAGAACTATATCTTCTGACAATTCTCATATAATGCCAGAGATGGCTGTTGAGGTGTCAATGGACCTTCAATAGTCAGATAGCAGGCTACGGGATATCCGTAGTATGATCAGTGTGAATATCACCGTTTCATTTCAAAGCGGGTATAGCGAAAATTGAAAGCCGGCTTTGTTTCCCTCGGAGGGTGTATATCTGCTTTAAAGTGCGGCTATTTATAGGACAAGATAGGAAAGAACATATCCGAAGGTAAAATCCAGTTCACTGGTGATGATCCGTTCCAAATACCCGAATCCATTTTGGATCATGTTATGTGATCCCAAGGCTGAGGCTGATTCATCATATGTTTTATGTCCAACAAAGAGTTGTTCACCTGGTGGTCCCATTATCAGCCTCATCCTCATTCAGATATCGCCCAGCTAAGGCTTATGCATGATCTATTTTGGTCTTCGAATACCCTATGGACTTCGAGCCACTAAATTATGCTCTCTTATGTAGAGACACATAAGGTTTTCGAACGCTCATTATGACTAGAGGGAAGGCGATGAGGAAGAACATCGGCTTGAATCGTATTCGAGGACCTCGAGGTGCCATGATTACTTTTGTGTGTGAAGCTGAAGTTGGAAGATCTGTACGGAGTAGTGATGCTTCGTATTCGATGAGGTCCTTACTTCGACAGACCCATAAACAAGGCTACATTGATCGACAACTTAGAGCTGGGGGTGGAGTCGAAATGAGTGGTTTTGGGGAATCGCGTCGATCGTTTGGGGTTTAGATAAATCCTTTCCCCTATCTAAGTAATTCAAAAGAACGAAACGAAAGGCTTGTGGATTGTCCTCTGAGGATCCTTCGTCGTATAGTTTTTAAAAAAAGAAAAGATCATTCCTTGCTGCACGGAATATCGAGTAATCATAAAACCTCACCGGGCTTATATAAGATCCCTGCGCCGTACCATATATGGAGTCATCGACTGATCTTTTTCCTAAAATTGCTTGGTGCCGCATCCAGTGTGCAACCTCATTTTGAATCATCATCAACCGTAATCTTTTCATGATTGGATATTACAAGAAGCTGAGTAGTCAAGCAGAGACAATGTCGGGTCCTTTCAGCCTATTGTTGAGTGAGAGAATGAACCGAGATAAGTATTTATGTTGCTGTCGCTCATTTCCTTTTGTTCTGTGAGTGTCAATAGAGGAAGGGCTTGGCTGTTTGATTTATTGACTCAGAACTGTGAGCGAAGTAAGGGAAAGAAAGATTGAGGTGAATCATAATTAATCAGGGTGGGAAAAGCAACAAATTCAACCTTCTAGTCAAACCACAAAAAGCATTCAACAACCTAATCACCATCGCAAAATCAACCAACTTACGATTATTATTCACCATCAAAAATGTCACAAAAACCTCAAGAACCTCATCGAAGTCTCTGGGATCGTGAACCAGCAGATGTCGCAAATATGCCACCCGCCTACACTCAAGAGAATGAAAACAAACCTCCGTATCAACCTCAACCAACATACGTAATGAATGGTGGAAGGGGAGGACAGAGAGAAGTAGTATATGTGCAGCCACAGCAGGTTGAAAGGGGACATACTAAGGATGATGTCGCTTTGGGATGTTGCGCAGGATGTGCAGCAGCTTGCTGTTGTTGTGGTTGTAGCGTTATGTGAAGGTAGTGGGCGGGGCTGTTGACGGGGCTGTGGGAATCCGATTATCCATCGCGGGGTAATGGATTTTCTGATTATTGGGTTCTATTGAGTTTTTGGAAAGCTTAACATATACGAACATTTACTGTTGGAATAATGGGAGATAATCCAATAACCCCATGGAGATGGGGTTGATATCCGGATTTATGACTCTGGGCGTTGGGTCTTGGAAACGGAGTTCTAGCAACACCAGCTTTTGTTTCTGCCACTGTTGAGATTCCAAATGGGCTTGATGTATTATTTTTTGGCATTAATACACATCAAACTGTGCCTTTTGCTTTGGAACCGTGATGAGGTCGAATACAGTTGTGGAGTCAATAGCTATTTTACAAATACCAGTAGTACTGAAAGTCCTATATTCGAGTAGATGAAAAATCTATGGGACATATCGTTCAACCACTTTGTTCTATTTTTTAATGTGGTACTTTCAAGTCATTATTCTTGCTTCGAATTTCAATCTTGCATTTACTTTCCCTGAAATATTTAAAACCCTAATTAAGATTTTTCAATCAAATGGAAGGTCATTGGTGAAATTAGCCTCTCTTGATTGTTCTTTCCTTCGAGCTTTTTCACATTATATTTGAAATTTTTTATTCTGTTCGTTTTCAGCAATATTCCTAAAATCCACCCGATTCTTTATGCTCTGCTTTTGGTTATGTTTATGTTTGTTTTACTCCTATCATCTCTTGTTGTATCGAGTTCAAGTTTCATTGTTTGTGCTTCGATTTTGACAAATGCCTGCCCGGATGAACGCACAACAGTTTCAAAACCCAACATCACCAGAATTGGCCAAAAGCGAAGAAACAATCGCGGCTACCGACCTCAGTCTCGAATTGAGGTTAGGTGTAGATCTCCCTTCCGAGATTAAAACAAATATATTCGATTATCTCAGTGTCAAAGATGCAGGATCTTTACGTTTAACATCTAGAGCTTGGGCTATAACTGGGACCGAGAGATTGTTTCGAGATGGCTTTAAACTTCACCCTCATTGTCAACCAACGGATATGGATAGACTTGCCGAAGTATCGGAATGCCCACATCTAGCTCAAACAATCAAGTCGATAGTTATATTTCTGGACTCGAGCGATGCGAGGAAGTGGACATTTTACTTTTCAGATGCGAGAGAAATCCTCCGACGAAGAATCGAGAATGAACCTGGTTTTTGTGATCCAGTTCACTTGGCAAAAGCTTTCAGTAATCTTCCTAATTTTAAAAACCTCATCATCACTTCACTTAGTTATCCACTTTCGGAGGATATGTTTCAATCGACGTCAACTTGGGTCCCTAATTGGAACTCGACAATTGAAGAAGAGAGAAGACAATTCATGGCAGATGATTTATCCCAATGGTATTACACTTCAATAGTAGCAGCTATCAATGCAGCTAATGTGTCACTTACATCCGTTGAATTTGACTGCCTACCCATGGATTGTTTATCATCCCAAGACCTTGGGTCTCCCCCTTTCATACCTCTACAACCTTCTTTAAATCGACTCTGTCTCCTATCTGAGTTTCCTGGTCATCCATACAAATCCCTCACCGGTCTGGTTTCTCCTCTAAAGCAATTATCAATTGGATTTTGGGACTATGGATTTACTTCCTGGCTGGATTCACTCGTTGCTCAAAGAATCACCGATCTTTTACTTTCAGCACAGCGACTTCGCAGACTGGATTTAATGTTTGTAATGAATCTCTCCACGAACATGACACCAGAATTTCAAATTGCATGGAAAAATTCATTTTACAATATCACCATGCCTCATCTAGAAAGTCTTCGTCTCCACCAAACCGATGTTCCAGGGCCACTTCTTGTCTCCTTCCTCGAGCGACATCGCTCCACGCTCAGGAACTTACATCTCAGTGGAGGATATGGATGTGGACCTGGAAGCGGCTGGAATCACCTCACACGATTCCAATGGAAAGAAATCCTCACTTCCCTAAGAGACAATCTTTCGCTCCGGAAATTCGAACTCCTGACCTATGACGACAGGAAAAATATATATGATTGGAATTGGAATACAGTTCCAGGAACAGAAATAACCTTTGCGAAATTACTTGAGAATTATGTGATGAGGAAGATTCCGTGGCCTTTTTTGATGCCGCTTCAAGGGACAAAACACGACTATTGGGGTTGGAGGGTTGATGCTCAGGTTTGGAGAATGTGTTGATGTTTGGTGTTTGTTATGACGGGATGGATGGGCGGATGGAAGGAAGCTTTTAGGATACTGTTACCTGGAAATTGTATAATTGAATTGAATTGAATTGAATTGAATTGAATTGAATTGAATTGAATTGAATTGAATTGAATTGAATTGAATTGAATTGAATTGAATTGAATTGAATTGAATTGAATTGAATTGAATTGAATTGAATTGAATTGAATTGAATCGGATGTTTTGTTCTTTCTAAGAAATGTTTTTTTTGGGAGTATCGTTACATGCGTATGATTCTATCTTTTATTTCAGTTGATCGGTACTTCCTTGCCCTCCTGCTAGCCACTTGAACCTCGCGCTTTTCATAGTATTTAAAATCGCTTTGAAAATTCCTTTTGAAAAAAATAAAATTATATTCTTTTGATAATAATAACTGATTTAGCTGTTAATTTTTACAGTAAATTACTCTCGTACTATTAAAAGTGAAATAAACTACTGTTATATCACGAAAATCAGAGTCGCTTTACTCTTATACTACTTAGAATCTAGTCTAAAATAGCTCGAATTTGTAGAATATAATCTACTTTCCTATTATAAATTCTATTATAGATTCTAAATGGTATAAGAGTAAATTCAAACTGATTTACGTGGTATGAGAGTAACTTGCTATGATTTTTAACAGAAAATGATATCAAATAAAATAGGATAAAAAATAATTATTAGATGATGAAAAGAATATATTATGTTTTCATTTTTTCTTCATTAATTTTACTAAATAAGAATTATGTGTATATTGATTGATTAACAGATAAACAATTATATTAATTATCTAATCAACGAGTTGGTGAAGATTTGAAAACTTGCTGATTGCTGATTGAGTGACTGGCAGCTCCGCACACAAGTTTATCCGGACATTTGCGTTTTTGCAATCAACGTTATCATTGAATCATCATGTTTGACCTCTCTCCTTGATAATGCTCTCTGCTTGCCATTTTGCCGTGTTTGCTGTGTAATTGGTGACATTTATCTTGCCTTTTCCCCGGGGGGTCGATTACGATGAGTTGATCTTGATGGTTGGGCTTATCTCTTAATAACTTTTGATTTGGAATTCTTAGAGCATATGCACGCACATATGCACAAAAATTGATGCTGCATATGCAACTTTGACTGGGCGCAGCTCCATAAAAATACCAAGCAATCCTATTGGTTGGTAAACGCTGGAACATCAAAATGATGATTTCGAAAGGACACCGGCCCCATAGATATCCATAATGCGAGCACTAGGACCTAATCCTTTGACGCTGAACTTGGCTGTCTTCTATTTTAGATGTTCTTTACTTAAATCCACTCAAGAATACCACATGTGGAGCCTTGATGGTCGATTTCAAGCCATGAGTGGTCAAAAGAAATAACGAGATGAACGAGGTCAATGCCAAGATGAAGGCATGTGCAAGAAGGATCATTAGTTCTGTGCTTGGCAAATGATAGCGGTAAAATGTCCTCAAATTTGTAGATCATAGAGGACATTTGATTGTAGAAGTGGGTCGCACTTGCAACTTCAGTCAGAGCTGAGCTCCAGCAATAGTCAACATGTACAATTTGCATCCTAGATGCTGCTTTCATGTAGCATTTTCCATGCCAGCGTGAAATCCCAACTGAAACAACTTTGAAGCCATAAAAGTGTCCTCAATAGTCAGTCACACGTGTCCTTCGTACTTCAAAGTCGAGCCTGAAACTCAAAACTTTCCGGAAATCGCTTCTGGATATGTAATGGCTCTTAGATCTTCCCCTTGGGCGAAAGTTGGAAATGCAGTAAGATTCCGTGAAAGGTTTGTGGATACCGGTCGCCAGGTATGCTTAAATTTGAAGTCCTTGCGTACGTGTATATGTGGAACTCCGTCAATCCTGTACATTGTCAGCCTTCCTTCGAGAATTACACATTTTAATAAGAGAAGACATACCCCAAACTTCATAATCACAGAATTCTTCAGAAGCAAACTTCTCGAAAAAAGAAAAATGTCAATGCCAATAAGATATCAGATGACATCACGTGTCGATGACATTTCCTGATCGCCACCCCTCAGACTCGGGTCCTCCCGTAGCTAACATCAGAATATTTTTAGAGCCATGACCTCAATGACATCACGGGTTTAGACGTCATGGTATGATCTCCTCAGTTGGACCAAAAGTCTCCCACAAACAATCAGCAACGACAACGTGAAATTCCGCGAACTCGCCTCACGCCTTCAACGACGTGAAAATTTAAGTCTCAACTTCTACACGACGTGTCTAGACCCCAACTTGAATATGCGGGCCCTAAAATTGAAGCTTAACAATCTCTCAGGGCCAGTGCTGAAATTTCCTCGTTCTCGCAATTGCCAACAGATATCCTTCTGTCAACATGAAATCTCGTGCTTGCAGCACCACAGATTCATATTTACTCGGATAAAAGTAAGTGTGTGGGCAGCCGCGAAGTAAACACCATCATACAAATCTGTAAGGGGTCTCGAGCAGAGGGAATGAGGTTGAAGCCCCCCTACTTTACCCCGTTCAAATTAAAAATGCCAGAGGGTTGATGAACGAGGGCTCATCAATTACGTGTCTCGAGACGGTGTCGTTTGGTTGAGTGGGAGTAAGGTGCATCGGCGTCACATTCGGTTCTGCTTCCCAGAGTGGGGAGGTTGTGTCTAGACGTTCGTCTACACTAAAAGAATCTCGGGCTCTCTCACATATGGGCCCACGGAACAAGGACCTTTGTCTGAACCCATTCGGAACAGATGCTGCGCAAGGGGCTTCATGCCAGAACGAGAAGGTTTCCTGGTTCATTGAAAATGGTCCTGGGACTCAGATCGGCCAGCGAAGCTATATTTTGTCGGCAGGGATGAGAGTCTACAACCATGATAGATATTTGAAAGGATTAGATCTATCATTGACCGGAATTTGACTTTTGAAGATCAGAAAATCTTTTAAGTTCAATCCATGATAGTCGATTCTTGGCGGTGGATTTGACCACAAGTTGGGAAGATAATGACGGTGCCGGACGTTAAAGACGATATGGCATTTTCAGGGCCGACGGACAAAATCATCGATTGCGTAAGATGAGTCCTTCTGCAAGATGTTGTCTTTGATATGAAGTATGCATAATGTAGGTTTAATTGGCTCTTACTTTGCATCCCTATATGATGGGCTCTGTTTATAAAAATCATCTTCTACATTCTCTTTAGTTTCTTGCACGGATTTGGTCCGAAAATTTTCTCCGAAAGCCTTTGTAAGTTCGCAAACTCCGTCTCGTTGTTCCATTCTCTATAAAGGGCGATTGCTGACTCCAGGTGGTATCGCATTTGTCTTGGCACAAGCCTGAAGTTAAATATGTGGGATCTATTGCAAGCGGGGAATGGGTTCAGATATAGCCCACGGTAACTCCGGATTTCCGATCATCATATCTCATGTCACATTTCCATGTTGCATTTATTCTAATTATGGAAATGGATTTGTCATGTTGGTAGCACAATGAGATTCCTATTGCACCTTTTCCAACGTCGCGTCGAATCTGACGATGCATCGATCTCTTACCGACTACCGACTACTACAAAAACCAAAACGCCTGCCATACCATTCCTACTACAATTGACGAACAACTCCATTCAAATATCCCAGGAAATCATTTCAGTTCATTATACCTGTCTATCGCCCGGTAACAAGTCCTATCTTCAGCCTGCTTTC
This sequence comes from Sclerotinia subarctica, assembly GCA_025389085.1. Taxonomy (NCBI): domain Eukaryota; kingdom Fungi; phylum Ascomycota; class Leotiomycetes; order Helotiales; family Sclerotiniaceae; genus Sclerotinia; species Sclerotinia subarctica. Next base: position 1,984,043 of record QRFI01000010.1, on the reverse strand, counting down.
GACCCGCAAACAAGGTTTCTCGATCCCAACAAAGCCTAAACCCTCCATGAATGTGAGGCGCTCTCCAACCGCGATCTTCTATTTCTTTTCTCCGCTCGAGTCGCAAACTGCTGTCTGTCTCCTGCCCTTTTGACCTGAAGACAGTTGTATAAACTGGAATTCCTTTCCGTCCCGTTCGGCCCTTTTTTTCAAGGCGTCAATATCCAAACCGTCTGGAATGGTGTCGCCGTGTATCGTGATACTGAATTTGTAGCGCTCTTTACAATCCGGTTCGTGAATTGGCCAATTAGCCTTTTGACAATCACGAGAACAGTACGGAGTTTTGCATCGTTCACAACTGGGAAAGCTTCCCATAGAAGTTTCTGTCTTGCGGCAGTTGGCGCATGAGCGGGTTGACTTTGGAGAAGAAGGTGTCGGCGGCTCTGATGTGGAAGACCTTGAAGACATAGTGATGTTCCGGCAAGTGCGAACTTCGATGACTTCGCAACGTGAATAGGTGATGCTATACAGGGCTACCGCTGGAAGTCTGGCAATATGATGTGATGAGTAAACGAGTGTTGAGAGATTTGAGAACCCACTTTTGGAAAAAAGCACTAGCGGGAATTTTGTGGAGTGTGTAGAATGCAAGGTGTCAAAGATTAAAATTTTGCAGCTGCCGAGGAGAAGGGATTATATCAACATTTGTATGACAAAGTTGCCCCTATTAATGGCCGTTATACGAAATCCGATGCATATGGGGTCATGCCTTGACTCCGGAAGGGGCACGAGACAACAGGTACAAAATTCCACGACAAACCGTTACCGTGTACGAATTTGCATTCATGGATATCAAGTTACTTTATCTTTCATTATATTACCAACATTTACACAAAGCTTTTTTACCGAAAACTTCGAACTGTTTAGGTGTAGCAATATCGTACGATCATTCTTTTGAATTTCAATTAATATCAATTGCATATGTTCATCAACGAATTCGGTAAGAAATGTGATGATTGGTAATCGGATCTCTTACCCCATCTTTGTGTAACCTGGAAAACGATCCGCTGGAAAATTGATTACTGTTTGGAGATGATTACCAAATCTCGCACTTTGATGAATCTCAATCTTTACCGTCCGTCCCACAACTATTCTAAGTCCGGAGTCGATCTGCAACTCCAACAAGGTGATTGCCGCCCAATAATAATGGTCCAAGACGAACAGACTTGTGGACTCCGGAACCCGATTCAGTCGAAAAGGAGCTTCGGAGTAGGGGTATGGACCGTAGTGGGGTGCATTAGCTTTTGTTGATGTGACCCATCAATCTGGCTCGCTTAACGGGTTTGTTGATAAAGTGCATTATTGGTAAGTACCTTCCTTACCTTGAAAGGCCTTGGATTTTTATGTGTCACCATAAAAGATTTGTGCTTATGTATGCAGGCCTATCACAAATCATGCATGTTTCACTATCTCCCATCCCCTAGTAGCTAAGCAAAAGGGTACTGCCATACTTGTGGGAGTGGCATTGATGACAATTGCATAAACATCCGAGGTAAGCGTTCTCCAATGATTTACTTATCAAGGTTACACATGCACGATTGCCTAACTCCTGAAAATATTATCGTATCCAGGAATCCTTTGCGTTTGGAGCTAGTGCAAGATCAGATTACGTCGCACAGAGTGGCCAGGTACATTTTTGCATTGCATCCAAAGGGCTTCGACGGCATTCTACATGGCCATGGCCTTCTGCAATACACAAATACAAATTTTCTAGATACATTTGGCGTAGTTAAGATTCATTGAGCCTGTATCTGAATTAGGATTCACTGAATTCATCGTTTCCCTGTGAATCTTAGTATCAATTGGCTTGACGATATGAACTCAAAGTCACAAGGACACACAAACGTGGTTCCGCAAGATTTTGGATGCCACACTATGCACGGCATTGCCCCGGATTCCCAGGCGGCTTGATAAGACTATGATCTCCTATGCATGGTGTCACGTCTAGGAGTGACATCAATATCACTTATAATCGTGCAACAGTCACAGATTAAGTTGTCAGTATCACGCAACAGTTATCTTTGTCTTTTTTTTTGCCACAGATATCACTCCGTACCGAGCCGACTTATAGGAAATTTCGCCCTCATTCGGAAAGTATTTGTTTTTGGATGACTAGAAGGCGTAGTTTTTCACCGAATTTCCACAGCATGACCGATAATTTGCCACGCTGCAACCTGCGGTTTCGCCGCCTGGACGAGAACGCCATAACAGTACTCCGCCTTCGACATTTTCAATATTAGACGTTGCCCTAGCGGGAATAATCATGCAGTCATTCTTCACATGTAGCAGGATCACCAAAATGGATCCTTTCTTCCGTCTAGATGCTGTCATGTGGCTGTGGAACGTTTGCAGGAATTTTGACAAGATTATTCTCCGAGGCGTACCATCGTATCTGACGATGGTACGCGCAGACGCACAAATTGAAGTATTGGTCAAAGGAGCTATCACCATACCTTGATGCAATCCTACCTACGCCAAGTTTTCTGCAATGCAAATACCAAATCTTACCAATCAATGGCTTCGAACAGGTATTGCTATGCATGAAGATGTTGAGTTTTAATGTCCCATGGACTTACAGAATGCCCACCAGTTCTTGCTTTCTTCTTGGTGTGAAATTTCTTGCTCATATAAGTAAATCATGTTATGATTTAAAATCATCATGGACTTCGGTTGTCTTCGGCCACCTGATCTACAATTTCACTGGATGATAATATTTTGATGCTTGCGCGACTCAAGGCTGCAAGCCATACAATTCGGCGGCGCTATTCAAAGATTTACGTCCTTTCTTCTCGCCACACGCTCCAAGGTGCATGACGCATGCCTCGCTTGCAAGCTACACGAGCAAGCCTATGATATGACCAATTTATGATCGGGTGGATAGATCCTCGCAAGGTCTACGAAGACTATCAGAAAGGGATTATTTCCCAAATAACAGCAAATCATATGGGACAGGAAAGAAATCGGTTCAGCCTTGAAGAACATCCAAACTAGAAAAAGAAGTGATTGCAGTACCTTTACCTCACTATGTGCAGGGACCCATCTTACTTCTAGGCTGGCAAGTCCATGAGATTTTGTTGTAGCCCGGGCCTTGATCCCGCTGCTACCGTCAGCAAAAATTACACCACCACGCGATTATGACGAAAAATGGGGTTGGTTGAAGATACCACGCTTCTGACATGTGTTTTCAGAATGTTGCATCGGCCGAAATGGATGGCAGTGGTAATATATTCCGCCGCACTAATTATCATCAAGGGTTCGTTTCTCTCCCAATGGAAATAAACGCTAATCTACTTGAGAATCCGACAGGTTCCAATTGGATTGACATTTGAACCTAGAGACTTATGCTCTGCATCTGCGACCCTGCACCACAAGATTTGAGGCAGGAAATTGTTTGATTCCAGGTTTTCATGTTGCTTTCAAATACGCGAATGGACACCGAAATGCACTTTCAACTCTTAAACTCATCAATGCAACCCCGCCATTTCATTTTTTACGAAAACTCAGCCCCCAGTACTTCCTCCGAGTTCTGGCCCACAATACACTTGCTAACCATTACCACTAAAGGAGTACCATTCCAGAGTCATTGCTCAAAATTAGATGTATACTTCTCGGTCATGGAACACAATCCCGACCGACTCCTTTCGGAAGAGGCTTAAGCATCAAACACCACTTTAAATCCCTACCGAATTTTTCGGGTGATCCGAACACCGATGCCCAAGCCCGTTCCTATTCGAAAACCCCTTTCAGTGTTTAATATTTGGAGGCTGGTTAAATCCCAAAATCATACTATGTCGCGAGACCAACTGTTGGATTCCGCAAATGGTAGGCTCGGGAGATTCGGAAGTCACATGACCATTTGATTTCCGGACGAACCAATCCGCGCAACACGTAAAACACATGGAGCAAAAATATCTTACAAAACAGTCTGCTCACTTTGCTGTTGAGCAATTTTAACGTGGACAGAACGCTATGTTGTATCTCTGAAGAAGGTATTTGCTATTCATCAATATAAGATATCAAGAGCCCAGGGACGTCGACGGAGAGATTTCCACCCAATGGTATGTTTAATCTATATCATGTGTCAGAGTTGCGGGCGGTGTCTGGGCCTTGTATAAATGAAATCTTGCTCTACTTTGAGGTTTCATGGCGGTTCTCACAACAATCTGCCGATAAATCAAGCCATGACCTGGCTTTAGATTCAGCCTCGGCCATTTATCCTAGATTTAGCCAGAATTCCTTCCCTGCTCTGCCAGACAGCATCCTTTTTTGGTATTATATTCTGCCATGGTCACTGAAGACATAACATGGTCATCATCGCTTTCTCTTCTGGAGACGCCATCAACATGAAAAACGAGGTTCTAATACATCCGACCACGAAGCTGATTACATTGGTGCCCCTGATATCTCGGAAGCATCCAGGCAGGTCTCAAAAGAATTAACAATACATATTCGAAGTCAAATGCTATTGGGCACTTGCCAGATCATCTATGGCTCTCATAAACGGTGCACACTCACCACACTACCTTCACCCAAAATTCAGATATGTAAGGACCTCTCCTGGAAGACGCATGAGTTTAAAGTGGTTACCTGGAAATGCAAAATGCATCCATTATCAGGATATTTCATATTCAATTTGTTCACCATTGTGAATTGAGCGAGCCAATCAAGACTGCCTTTCTTGAACTAACTACAAGGACATCATTTGAATTGAGGCTTCACTTGTACCTTGTGAAGTAATGGAGAATTTCTTTCGATCTCTTCTTAGCGGATGAGCCTCCTCACGAGACACGAGTAGCTAGGCGGGTAGGTTACCTACATACAGCCTGCCAGCATGGGAAGCAAGGTAGGTGTTCTCAGAACTCATCCACTTTATTTCATACATCAGCGAATAACGAACCTAGGCCGACGATTTGAGGGCTGCAAGATCTTAAATATGCGGTAACTGTCGCTAGTATGTTAAACATCAAATATTAACTCTAAACAAGAAGAATTTTGAGTATAATTATGATTTTGGCAACTCGAATCGGTGTCTAGGAGCCTAGGTAGATATACAGGACGAACTGAAGGCACTTTCAAGTGAAGAATAAATTGCTTTGGAATCTGGATCATGCTGTGGTTGTCAATGATTTTTAACCTCGTTGCATCAATTATACTTGATATGAGCATCGAACAAACATATCTGAATATCAGAGGGCTGAATGGTCTCCCGCTTGGACGTTAATGGGGGGGAAGTCTGGATGCCAAGCCCCACAACGCGCGTTTTGCCCCACTTTCCACATCACTCAGAAAGGGTTTCGCGTCAATTGTTGTATGCGGCATGGTCGCCGTGATTATGTGGCTCAATTACTCCGTCACCCTGTCTTCTTCCGTCCAATGAGGTTCTTTTCGTTACGAATATATCTTCACAAGTCTACTGCCCTCGATACAAGTCACTACGGTTTCAAGCTATTTATTAAGATGCCAAGAACGATGGGACGAGGTATCTGCATGAAACCATGCTCGAAAGACGTTTTTAAGCATGTATTTCCACCGTCCACTTCATTGTGAAGGCGACGGTGACATCTGTGTGGATCCTTTGGAGCATTATTTCGTCCTCTCTGCCACTGGCAAGATGGGAGTGACCTTTGAAATTGGCAAAGGGTACGTAGAACTCAATTTAATCCATCCGGAATCCTTGATTTAACATGACTGCCGGTTTAAGGTTATTCGTAAGCCTCTTTCAGAATTCTCCAGGAGGCTGAGAAGGAGTGCATCGGTAAGAGAGGAATGAAGATATATAAATCTATGATGTTCAGTTAAGAATTTACTTCTCTCCTCATCATCACCAGTATCATCATTCTCCATTACCTCAACAACCTTTTCAATCGATTCAACAAGCGCACACTCTTCACTTCCAACGATGTATTTTTCAACGGCTGCTATTTCAGCCATCTTGGCTTTTTCTGTTGTGGCTCATCCTGGCCATGATGTTAAACAAGAAATCGCCGAGAGAGCTTCTTTCATATCTCAGCTTAAGACGCGTGATCTTAGCCACTGCTCTGCAGAGTTGAAGGCTAGAGGTCTTGAGCAGGCAGCTGTCGCAAGACGCTCTGCTATTGCCAAGAATGAGAGGAAGAAGAGAGGCATTAGTTCTGGTAGGCTTTAACTTTCGTTCCATCGCTTCTACATTTTGGTGAAGGACTTAACTGATTTTGTAAACAGGACAACTTTACTTGAAAGAAAGAGATGAGGCCACAGTTCTGAACACTACACATTTGTCTGCTGAGGATTATAATGCTTCAACCGACGAGTCTATCGTCTTCGCAGGAAACAATTCCTGTATTCTCAGTCCAGAAGTTACCCAAGGCCCTTACTGTAAGTTGAGATTTGGGCCCCATCCATCAAGGCAGGGTCTAATATGTCAATTTAGATGTGTCTGGTGAATATGTCCGAGGAGACATTGTCGAAGATCAACAGGGAATCGATCTCATCCTCGACACCCAAGTGATTGACATGTCTACTTGCGATCCTGTCACCAACGCGGTTGTCGAGATCTGGCACTGTAACTCTACTGGTGTATACAGTGGTATTGTCGCATCAACAAACGGTAACTCAGCCGATAACGCCAACATAAACTCTACCTTTCTCCGAGGTCTTCAAGCAACCGACGCTGAAGGCGTTGCTCAATTCAAAACTCTCTTTCCAGGCCACTACACCTCTCGCTCAAATCATATTCACGTCCTCGTCCACTTCAACGGAACTACCTATGCCAACGGTACCTATGGTGGCGGGGTCGTCTCCCACGTTGGACAAATGTTCTTTGATCAAGATCTCATTAGTCAAGTCGAGGCTATTTCCCCGTACAACACCAATAGGCAACCAGTAACTTTGAACTCTGCCGATAGCGTTTTGGTCGATGAGGCTGCTTCTTCAGATCCGATGATTGAGTACTCTCTTTTGGGGGAGACTGTTGCTGATGGTATCTTTGGATGGTTGGCTTTCGGTGTTGATGTCTCTAAGTCTTACAATGTCAAGCCTGCTGCTAGTTTATATTCTAGTGGTGGTGTAGAGAACTAAAAGGGTGATCACCAGTTTTGACACCTGGTAAGATTGAGAAAGGAGAAAAGCGGTTTTTAGCGATGAGTTATTCTTATCTTACGGGTTTCGTCAGCATAAGACTCGCGAATTTCCCACAATTCCGTAGGAACTAAATCGAAATCAAATTCGAACCAAACTTCCTATTCCTCACCAAATGATATGAAGAGATCCTTACTTTGATTTATACCGATGTATCTATTTGAAACTTGTGGATGTAGGGATTTAGATATAATCACATAAAAATAACCATTATCCATAAAATATTAATGAAAGAGTGACAAGTAGCCCAAGTATTGTTATCCCGATCTCAATGATGAATAATTCCTACGGGTTTCCATACCTGCTGTCCAAAAAGCACCTTTGTTATCATATTTTCCCGGTTCATAGCGGTATAGAGGTGGAATCCACGCCGCATGTTACCCTGTCCTCGCAATTTTTCATTAACGTAAAGTCTAAATCACGGTGATATCGTATCTACAAGGCTTGAATGTTGAAAAAAAAAAAATTTCATGTGCATGGTATGAGCGGGCTCTTTAGATGTATAATGCACTCCCTGACCTCCTTTTTTATATATCGTGAGCATAATAAAATTGAAGCTTCGAAGGGATAATGCAGTTACTTTTCTATGCTTGTTTAAAGTTTGGGATAAGCGTACCACGGAGCCCGTTTTGCTTTGGCTTAAATTTTGTGCGGTAGCTGAGGGCGCAGGATAGAAGCAGCTAGGCTCGTGCAAATGCATCACGGAATAAAAATAGATTAGAAAAACGGGATATGATAATGGACTGGAAGCTACCTTATGTTATATTGGACAGGGGAAGATGTATATGACGTTGTGATGGCAGAATCTGAAATGTATATTATAATATGCGGGTACATACACCCTGCCATTTTGAGAAGGTCTGACTCGAGCTTTAAAGTGAGAATATCTGTATAGGAGGAATCCATGTATACTTTCACGTAATGTGTAACTCTTTAAAAGTGGTGCAAAATCCATTTGGTGACATTCAGGATAGAAATTCGATTACCGGATATCAGACCAGACTTTGTGATTCATCAAATTTCATTTCCATATTTGAGCTTACACTTTGATGTCAAAGCTTGCGGATCTTTTAGTCCTCGAGATTTATCATACGAATGACACCCGCTTCATTGGCCTCGTTTGGTATCCTCTTCTAACACTTTCGGTACATGATTTGAGACCAAAATTTGCATTTCCCCCCCCACCCCCCTTTTTGGATGTATGATTGACTAAGAGGTATAAAGTCCGTATAGGGATTTTTCGGATAGTGTGTCATAATTCATGAATTCCATTGCATTACCGGAGATACCTTTGAGAATTAGTCGACTATAATTTAATTTCAAAATCTAAATGCCCATACTTAAATACTAGGAAACTTGGTGGTCAATTACACGTCTACCATCTAATTGAATTATTAATCATATCCAACTCTGTATATTCTCATCAGGATCCATCTTAGCCAGCCCTAAACTGAACCCAGTACTTGTCTGTCGCAATCTCAAATCTGTATTGACATTCTCGACCTTTCTACCAACAGCCGTAAGTGCGTAAGCCAAATGATATCCACCTCTAGAGCTCGCAACTGCTAGCCCACTCAAGTCATTATAATCAAACGGTGTGAGATGAGTCCAGCTCCGAGTTCTGAACGCTTCAATCATAACCACAAGTATGATGGCAAGGTTAACAAAAAAGACGTAGTATACGTAGATTGGCTGACCCAGGCGAACGGCAGCATAAGTGACTATCGCATTGACCGTCTTGGTATCTTTAGCGATCATCAGTTGCGCACTGGCATATGCGACGAGCAGGTCATCGATCATTGCTGTGACGGAATTTTGGATTCCCGTCATATTTATCTCTTCATCGGTTGGCCTCATCTCATTGAAGGAGGAGCTATTGACAAATGATTGATAATCGGCGATGCTGAAGTTAAGCGCACTTCCAAGGATGCTCTGAAGAAAGTTAGGTTCTGTTTCAAACATGTGAAGAAGGAGCGTGAATCATACCTGATAAATACCCGTCAGGTCGTTCGAGGCTAATTCAAATTGTCTTTCAACTACATGCGTTAAATTTCCGCTGGGTTCGATATCTTCTGTCGTCGCGTTTGCTCGTGTTACAGTGATATTTTTCCCGCCAAGTGCGACGGAAACATTGAAGAGTGATGGAATGAACTCAGTTCTGCATTGAGTCGTGTTCAAATATCCATAATCACTTCCAGCCGCAATTGCAAGGTACCTTGGGTTGTAACCCGTGTTTGCGGCAGCAACGCCAATGGCAACAAGCGAATTAGTTGAATGTCCAAGATAAACAGAATATTCTCCTGTAGTATTGACACCAGAGTCGGGTAGTCGACCCCTGGCTGCAAATAACTGCAAGCCGTTATGAATTATGGTGAAATCGGAAGACCGGTTGTAGATACACTTGGTTGCAGCTGCGTATCCTACTTCTTGAAATGTATATCCCGTCGTAATCGTGTTACTTAGAATATCATCATCGGCCAGGCCTACTGACGCGCCTATTCCATATGATCGACCGATGTACAAGAACTTCGTGTTGTCAAACTTTCCATGTTGGCGTGGGGAACCATCCATAGTTGTTGCTGTAGAAAGAGATTGTGAAAGTAGGCCAAGGTAATGCATGGCAGGGGAATAAGTGAAAAATCCTTTCTCGGTTCTGAATTGCGGACCGTCTGCATCGATCTCGGAAGGCCACTCTTTGACTGAAGACATGTTTGAATATTGAGGAATTGTGACGTTTGCGGGCTGCACTTGATGAGTATCGATAGGCGTGAGTGCACCTGCCCATAATGCAGAAGGAATCGCACAAACAGACGTAAATATAAGAAGAAGTAGAAGATACATCCAACGTAAGTTCCATCGCATCGAAGCTAGACTGACTCCGTTCCAGAAGTTCAGCAGATCAAGCGAGATCGCACGTTGCTTTAGACGAATTCTAGTAGCATAGTTAAAGAGGCGACATATCGCCGCTACCTGAATAAGTCCAAGTGCAGCTGCGATAACTTGAACTATAATCTGGACGGAGGCTCGGTTATGAACGATTGCATCATATACGATACCGCCCGATATTGAGGCATTTCGTTTGTCCGCCACTAAAAGGAGACTGCTGAAAATTGTTGTACTGATGAGACCTAGGAAACCAGCATATCGACTTCCTAAACTAGTGCTATAGGCATGTGAGGGCTTCTGAACTTTTCGGCCGTGTAGTAATCCATCCGTGCTTTTGATGGCGACATCAGTAAACCCGGCTCGCGGGGACAACTCCCGGGCATTTAACGAAGACATAATCAATATCAAAAAGAAAATTAGTCAGTCATAAAGATGATCAAAGGGTAAGCACTCATATGTAATAAAGTTAGCGTGTGTGCTAAATAATAGACGTAGCATTGTGAGCCTAACCTGGGCCAAAATGTGACTTCGCACAGCGGCCCCGCTCGTGAAATGCAGGTGTAGCAATTTCATCCACCATCTTGGCAGTGAAAACACTGTGAATGGAACCGAAAAAATGGCTAGTGGTCATTTTTAGAGGGCAATTGGACACGAAGAAAGGTTAGTGGTTCATGGGGTTACATCGAACCGCTCTGAAGAGGCTTAGCCGCCCATATTTGTCGCCAAAAGAACACACGATAGGTAGTTACAGGGTTACTACACGGATAAGCAAGCATGATGCAAAGATTTGCCATGTGAAGGGGAAAAGCCCTCTGGATATATCTCAAAGTCTCCACAACAAACCGCGACAGAACCGCATCTGCATGTTTTCCAACAACAACGACAGTTGCAAAAAACTTGGAAGTTCTTGACTTGATGAAAATAGAGACATTTAGTGGGTCAATAGCTTATCACACCTGATCTTGGACGTGCCAATCTCAATCCACAGGCATAATTGATAAGCGATGTCCCCTGTACCTGTAATACATGATTTTCTCAGCCCTGAGATGGAAACTTGAAAAGAGTCTGTATGATGTCCTCGAAAAGGTGCCTACTACAAGGCTACTTTTTCCAGACCCCTTCAATCATCGTTACTGAGGTTACAAGAAGCGCGCGTAAATGTATGTCTTGTACTCATGAATAGAGTCGTAGCCGCGGATGACAATTCTCTCTTTAGAAAACCGTCTAGTAGATTTTGATCAAACAGTAATAGGCTCTCAGTAGCCTGCCACAGCCCAGTCCTGCTACTTATCGGCAGTGTACAATACCTGTGTATGCTCGTCACGCATTAGGGATAGTTCTTTTCCGACAACCCGTAAGCCGGAGAAAGCCCTGCGATCACAGATTTTCTGACAGCACGTGTGAAACGCAGTCCAAAAATTTGTACTACATATGGAAAGAAAGATAGCAGGCCCCGATAGTGTCGATTGAGGACAATTAACTACAACCATCGCAGACTCATCATGTGGGTTTGTGGAAAGGGTAGATATCATCGCGTTCTGGCCAAATCAACTAGGAACAGCTCGATGGCAAGGCAATTCTACGAAAGGATGGGGGCTTGAGGCACTCTAGATGATACCATATATAATATACGAGTCCAGCCTTCTCCGCTAGGATTACTCGGTTCTATGTAGAAAGCACACCGTCATCTACATCATACCTCAGAGGAACGGGTTCATTTCACGATGAAACAATATTTCGGCTTGTCCCATCACCGCTGAAAAGGGCGCCGAAATGGATGTGTGGGTCTCATTCAGCAAGAACCAGCCACTTCTTTTACGAGGTCCGCCACGTTTGGAAAGACAATATATACGGAGTACGTCAACAGAGTACGTCAACAGAGTATTAAGCTACACTGAAGACCTTAAGTGTGATCTATCCAGGAGCCGAATTGGGAATTGAATAGAATTAGAATAATCACGAACCAGCTGCCAATGCCATTGTCAGCCCGGTCCCTAATCTGGACATCGCATCCATCCGTTCGCAAATATTAAAAATGTCCAAGTGATACAGTGACTAACTCTGCAGATCTGTGCCTACTGCAATATTTTGTATCACCTTGTATAACAAGAAGAATTAATAACCACCCAACCTACAAATTGTTTGTCATGGAATTTCTTTTACCTCAAACTCCCCCAAAATGTTTCTCCACGGCGTTTTGTTTATATTGATGTTTTGTCGAGACTGATCTTCCTATAAAATGTGGATCGCCAAGAAAACATAGTCCAGAACATTTACACAGACCACGCAAACACATGAACGTTTCCTTTCTCTCTCAAGTTCTAATTTGTTATGAACTATCTGACTTTTTAACTCCCCAAGGTGGTTTGAAACCACGGCTGAAGAACCTTAAACGTCAAGCTATGGTTGAAACTAAAACGGTTAGACATTTTGCCGCAGGGTTGCATTTTCGATATTTGGTGAAATCATGGTGATGATAGATATGAATACTCAGGCAATGCAGCTCCACCTCCATGCGAAGTTTCTAGCAGAAGTTCTAAAAAGAAAACCAGGCAGCTGTATTTCAGGATGAAGGAACGAATGCGGATTCTGTTCATCTGTACAATCTGTGGCTCTGACGTCGATCGACATCAGACAAGGCAGCTCAGGTCCCCAGGAGACCTGGGAAGGTACAGCTGTCTATTTTGCATTAACTTTCTCGCTCACATGGTACTATATCCTTGCCTTCGATGCCATTGGTACAGTACCAGGTATATAAAAACAGGACGAAAGAAAGTGCTCAGGCTTACAAAAACAAGACCACAAGATGAACCGTCACTTCTGTCAATGCTAGGATCGGAGAATTAGACATGCAACAAAAGCATGCTCAGATGAAGTCTTGTCGTCTCATGTTAGGTGAAGAAAACACAATCAAAGACTCTCGTTAGCATAATATGTCAAGGGCATTTTATATTGGAGTCTAATTTCATGTGATAAGCATAGTGGATAAGTCGTCCCATATACCTAGATTTCTCCCTCTTTGGAAGTTTAGAAGATACGCAACAAAAACACTCGTGGGTCTAATAATTTCTCCGGTACGTGGGTATAAACTTGCTCTTGAGACATGGATGGATAGGTGCACCAGTTCATGCTTGTGGATTTAGTGAGGAGACGTATTAAATATATCCGTGTCGGTCAGCCGTTCATTCCACCTAGATATTTTAATCTTCCTTCACGGATCAAAATAAATACCCTCCGTTAGAGTTAGGAATGTAATGCCAGTTTCATTGCCGTGTGGTGCGAACAACCAGACAAGTATGATGACAGGCATCGAATAATGAAAGTTGTTGTGTAACGAATTTCATCCTGCCGGGGTAAACGAGCGTAATTATGTCAATCGCTACTTCTGCCAAACCTCGGAGAATAACCATCGATATGCAACAAAAGTCTTCCATTAAGGATCAAGCTTTTAGATCGGGAGTCATGGTCAATATGTGATCCGATCTCATCGCAAGGTGCCGAGTAAAGAACTTGATATAAATCTGTTGCGTGTCGCAATTTTATTCTCCAGATTTATGTTCAATAATCGATGAATTTTCGTCTTTTGTTCAAACACCTAGATGTTTGTGAGGTGAATGAAAACTATATGTATATCTTTCTGCATAAGTTGCATAAGGTATATAATGCGAAATGCAACAAAACTGTAGGCCTTGATATGTATAAGAATGGGCATAGAACATAGGAGGACAGCCTTAAATGAACATATATTATAGACGAGCAACAAAACTATATATATTAAGAGAATGACCAGCAATTGGTTACACTACTCCAGAGAATAATCCTCGGCATGCAACAAAACATGAACAGGGACCATACTGTAAAAGACGTAGTTCCACAACATTCAGTAAGATATATAAATTGCTGATATGCAACAAAATTCGGGCAAATATCCACCTTTGTCTGATGATATATGATTATATATTGCTGACATGCAACAAGAAATTACATCAACCCGGGTAATGCCTAGTGACTAGTCCGATGACGTCGGAGAATATTCATGACATGCAACAAGCCCTTCGTCAACTGTCTCATACCCATCCAATCTCTAGCATTGCAAAACCGAAACAACACAAATAGAAAAGGAAATATCTCCATGCCATCCAATCAGCAAACCCACCTCCCACAAGCAATGAAGTAGCTCCTCACCCAATGATAGATCTTACCACGCCGGAAAACAAACTTCGGTATGCAACAAAATCTGCTATCCCAGCCCCTGATCAAACCAGACTAACAGTTTTGTTCTAGAGAGGAAATAAGTCCATAGTATACTATGCACCGTGTACCATGATAATACAGTGGGAGAATATATTACCGACATGCAACCAAGCGCCGCTTCCCAACCTCTATCTCTAAAGACGAAACAAGACCGGACAAAGTACACTATAAACTTTGCTCGAAAAAGGAAATAAGCCCTAGCATGCTACCCTAGAAAATATTAGAGCACATGACCTTTACCTAGCAAACATTTATTTATACGCATAAGAACTAAAAAATATATATATTACCAACGCACGATAAAATCTCAGCTATACTCCACAAGCGACTCATGAATGGTGCAGCATGAGATCCTCGAACCCTAAATCTCGTGTTAATCCCTGTGCGGATAAAAAGCGGGGTATGTTCAATATAATATAATCAATCTACCCCCTCAATATATAGATACGGTAAGCGTGTTCCCAGAAATATGAAGTTAAACATTAATAAAAAGTAATGAAAATAGTAAGCTGCCAACCTATTTTGATTAATGTATATTGCCGACATGCAACAAAAGTAAGAAAAAAGTAATACTTGCGATAGAAAACAATTAAGTTGCCTATATTAATAATTTGTAACAAAGTAGCTTTGGAAAGTGGCCAGTGAAACATGAGAGGCACAGTCGTTTCGCCTTGTTTTGGATATATATTGCAATATGCAAATATTGGCATCATCCATCCACTGCATGGCGATTGACTGTGAATGGGTGGCTGGGAAGAATCACCGTCTTGCATCATTCCTCATTCATTCCGTATACCTGTACCTGATCTCAATGGCATGTCATATAAATCAGCAATGGCTGCTTCACTCTACCCTACCTCAACCTCACCAACCACTACTCCCATCTCCCCACATGCTGCCATCCATACTTTCCTCTCCATTTCCCATACCCATATCCTCTAATCCTATTTCCATCCCGTCCAACTCTCTAGTGAAAAAATCGTGTTCTTCTTGCAATAACTTGGTATCCGCACCCATTCTTTCCGAATATCTCCTCAGGTTAAACCAATGTGTCAATGCTCTCAATGCTTGCTCCAACGGTAATGCTTCCTCAACTTCAGAATCCACATCGCTACCTGCCAACCAGTCATCCCTTAATTCAGGTCTACAATGTAAGTATACCGCCGTAATAACTCTCATATTGCCCTGTCTCCATTTACGACCACAGTACGGAACTTGGTTTTTGAACAATTTGAGAGTATAAAGACGCAGCTCGGGCTGGGGTATTTTGAAAGACTTTTTGAGGATATTGGATGATTTATACTGAACGAGAAGTAAATTCCGATGGGCTTTGTTCTTACAGATTTTTTGCATGATGCGCAGAAAGTTTATAGATGAAAAAAAGTTGCGCCAGGAGAATTCAGTGATAGGTTGCGAAATAACCTCAGTCGTCGGTATGCCAAGTTCATCAACTTCTGTATCTCGACGAGCCGCATGCTGACCTTCTTGAAAAGATAGCGCGGGAAGTTGATCATCAATATTACTTGCGGCATTGTCCCGCTGTAGTTTGATTGGAGGCGGCGCGGCATCATCTTCGCTTTCTTCCTCGGTGGCGACTGATGCATGTTTACTATTACCGTTACAAAACGCGAAGAAGCTGAGAGTCATTAGCCATGAACGAATTCTTCGGAACAATACCAACCTCAAGTCTTCACGATCTATTCTGCTGTCCACGATTCTATCTATCTCTTGATGGGCGAACATCTTAAGTATCAAGGGAATATAATTAGAGTCCAGTAGGAGCTGCGTGAAATATTCAAATTTGAGAATATCTACCAGGTTAGCATGCGAAACGACATGCAATGAACTGTCAAGACCTACGGGAAACTTTGAGCCATTTCAAAAGAATAAGAAGAATGCCTGATACAGCTTTTGAGGTGATTTCTCTGAATCTCATTGCCTCTATTTCATCTACTGTGAGGTCTGCAAGATCAATTGGGTTGGGTAGAGGTATATTGGCGGGATCTTGGGCTTGACCTGGCCCTCGCGCGCCATTTGTTCGTGCACTTATAGGAATGCTGCTCTGTGGCTGAACATTCACTGGCTGATTCATCAAATTCGTAACATTTGCCAACAGAGCCTTGATGAGGACTATGACAAGGGATTGTAGGTGTGGTATAGAATATTGCTATCAAGATATGAGTTTGGAGACAAGATTGTAAAGCCGTGGAATCGAAAACTTACATAGAAAGACTCTATCAATTCTAGTTTCTTCTTTACTTCATCACTGATATCTTTTCGTGGTCCGTAGTCAACTTCTACTTTTGGTGACTTTGGCTTTTGAGGTTTCAGCCCATCAGCCAAAATGTGATCGAGATCAAGCTCTTCAATATCCTCATCATCTCTGTCATCCCATCCACGTTCAAATCTCAAGAAACGTTCTCGTTCATCCCATAATTGACGCATTGCTCTTGTCATTCGCATTCTGCCAGCAAACAGTTCACCGGCTTCTAATATTGACTTGGGAATGTCACTTCCTTCCCACTTACGACCCACAAGGAGATCCTGTAGCCCAGCTGTGCCTTTTCCACCGGCACTGTTGCTAGTGCTGTCAAGTGGTGGGTACATAAATGGGAAGTTTTGATTTGTTTGATAGTTTTGTTTCTTACCTGCTTTCCCTCCCACTGGTGGTGAAGGGGGTGGCGATGGAGCCGGCGTAGCTATGTGAACCGGCTGGTGAAGAATCGAAGCTCCACCGCTATTGACATTTGTTGGAGGATTCAGGATACCAGTTGTGCTGGCTCGGCTTGGTCGATTCGGTAATGGCGGGAGTATTGAGTTATTATCGGGCTCAAGGGGTATTAAAGGTTCTGGGGGAATGTATGCGGGATACTTCGAAGTAATCTCTTGACGGAAGATGTGATAGTCAAGTGGTGAGGCGGTAATTATCTTCTCACCACCTGTGTTGGCTAGTTCATCGGTTGCCCTTTTGACTTTATCGATTTCCTCGGTGCCTCCAAAAACAAACAACATGGATTTCCAGAAGAGGAGGAAGATCTGTGAATATGGAAATAAGCTAATGAACCTTTTGATACTCGGAATACTGACTCGTGTTTGTGGCAATTCGTTGGCCTCGTCCCATCGTAACTTTCCAGAAATCGTCAATAGATAATGTACAATATTTGGCTGCAAGTCCACTATCATCTCAAACATTAGCATTTCAAGATCACACGATGTGAATAAACTTACGTAGAGTCTTTTTTGCAACATCTAAAGATTCTGGATGACAACGGACGCCCTCTATCGTCAAATAAAAGATAGTCATGACATTGTCGAGTTCATCCTGCACAAATGGTATATCATCTTCCGTTATCTTTGTTTCTCGAAATTCGTCATCCCTTTAATGTGATCAGCCATGTTTAACGGTCATGATTACTCTATTCTCACCATAGATGCTTGAAAGCTGTCTGCATCACATCGTAAATCATTTCAATCCCACCACTCTCTGCAAGAAGAGAGACGCCCGTCTTCATACTTTCGACTTGAGAAGGGGCCGCTTTTGTTCTTCCTTTCGTTTCACTTGAATGCATAGTCTCCAATTCCTCCTTCTTTCCGGCATTCTCATCCCAAATACCCAGTATAACATGTAATAAAGTTTGTAGGCTTTTGCATCTCCTTCGTAAATCGCTAGCATGTAGACCCTGAACTTCCTGACTCACGAATTTCAGCTGTTCCTCTCTATCAGCTTCGACCCAAGTTTTCGCAGAGGATTTCTTCCATCTTCTCTGAAAAGTATCCTTTGCTCTATGTAATCTTTTGAACTCTGCGTCGTTGTATGAAAACCACTCATCCACCTCTTCTTCATATGTTGCTGTATCGGCATACGTAAAAGTGTATGACGTAGGATCGACCTTTGGGAATTCGGTGACAAGTTTTTTCAGTTGCATTAAGGAGAGCGAATCGTTCGGATTCCCAACCGTCTGTTGTGGTGCAGGTGGTGGTGGGGGCTGATGCGGTGGAGGAGGTTGAGGTTGGTTTCGCGCAAGCTGAGGACGTGCCGTAGGAGCACTGGCAGAAGCTTGAGAGACTGGCGCAGGTGCAGGTAGACCTACATCTGCAGGACCAGTATCTGCCACATCAGCTACACCCTTTGGAGGAGGGGCGTCTGGCACGGCGGGTTTTGTCCAAAGAGACATTGTGATGGATTTAGACGTTGGCGAATGGGGGTTGAGTAGGTCGCTCAATCTTTGAACCGCAACATCATGAGTCAAAAAGTGAGAAAACTTCTACAGAGAAACACATCAGAAAATGAGGACGTACAAAGTTGTGAATTGTATGGCATTTTGATATTTCCCCAGAAAGTTATTGATGGTCAGCGCTTGACGCGATTCGGAGCTAAAGAGCTGTCTCGCTTATGATAAGAAGATAAGAACTTTATGGCTGAGGTCTAGTAGAATAAAGAGTGTCCATAGAAATATTTTATTTTCCACTTTATCCCACTTTACATCTACAATCAAGTACCAAAGATGCTTCCTTGACTAGAACTTGTCTCTAGATTCATAACAAACGAGTATATCTAGTACATATTTCCAGAACCTCGATAATCTACCGGGCAATTTCCATTTCGGATCAACTACTCGACGCAGTTCCGACACAGCTAAGATGTTTCACACACCATTTACTTTTCCGCGGATTACAATGTAATCTTCGAATAATCGTTTGTGGCAGGCATTGGCGATTAGAGAATTCTGGTACCGGCTCCTTCATGCTATGCCGGGCTTCCTTGGGCTTTCAGGATTCAGGATTCACGCTTCGCCACTAATCATCGAGACATTTGAAACGAGACGAGTTTGCTAATCATATACGCCTTCATACCAGCGATGCAATGCAGAGATTTCACTTGTTTCGTTACTATTTGCGCGGCCTAATCTTGCTATAAATATATCCTGGCCAGCTAATCGATGTGAATATGAATATTGCCCTATCGAGACAGTTTATTCTTGCTCGATACCTCCGCGGCATTCCCACGGAGTTTTCATGGCTCCTGCTCTTTATAGAAGCATTTTAGTGCCACTATTGCATTTGTATATCCCATTTTGTGACTGCTCCTATGTAGGATTCACGTATCTCGAGATATCAACTATGGCACGATCTTATGGTGCCTTTCATCTCTACTCTGGACACAACTCAACTGAACCGCCTGAAGGGATGTGCTTCGGTGTTAAAGACGTACTCATCTAGACTGATAGTGTTCGGCGAAGAGAATATCAGGTAGAAGTACTTCAGTGTTTCCGCCATCCAAAAACTCTGCACAAATACATTAGCATCACTCTATTGAGAATTGACTATGTTGCTTACCTCCATGGAGTCCTCCTTCTCCGTCTCACCGCTGACGGTTACATTGCTGATAGCTGAATTTGCGAAAGGCGTCTGAGTTGACTTCATGATGCTCTCAAACATAGTCCACGCCGTTTCCCGCAGGTCTTCTTTCCCTTGCATTCGATACATAATGAAAATACTTTCAATAGCTTCGGGCCGAAGTAAGTATCGTGGGTCTCGAGCATGCCGGAAGCCATGAGTCAAGGATTGATCACCTTCCCTTTGCCACTTCTCCTTGTCCCAATCACACGGTTCTAGCGAGGGGCAATCCATGAGAGCGTATATTTCTGGCATGACTCCAGTAGGAAATGATTGATACACCCAACCGCATCCACGGGCTACACGGTCCCCAATGTCGATGTGCTCATCAATCCCAAAAATTTTACCACCAAGGGCAAACATTCCACCAATAAAGCAGGTGAGATGTTGCATTTCAGGAACAAGATGAATCCCATCTTGATGTACGAAAGTAGTGCCAGCAAACAAGAAGTCATCCTTCTCCGGGAGCATGGGTCTAAATAGCACGTATTGAATCACAACATCCATGGCCCTTCGATACATTTTCTCGTAAGACGCAGAACCTTCACGTCCACCAAGGAGTACGACCATTTTTGGCAGATACTCATAAAGCGAATCGGCAAGAGCACCAAGCGAGAAAGAGTTATCTTCCCTGACAGTTCCCTCCCGAAAATTGACCATGGTCGGCCACATTCCTGGCAAAAGCGACTGCTCTTGCGTGCGCTCCAGAAGTTGTCTCATACGGTCTATCGCATCGTAATACTTGTCATCTCCCGTGAGTTGAGACAGTCTAGTAAATTCAAGTGATAGAGATGTTGGGCCTGAACTGGGGTCATGCGTTCTGCTTTCATGTCAGCTACTAGAAGTTGCACATATATTCAACGAACTACGTACCCAGCGACTTGTCTTCCGGTCCTCGCGTCTTCAAAAGTAAGCCAAAACCCAGGGGTACGATTCGGCGTGTCAAATGCCATGTATAACATGTTGCCCAATTCAACCGCTTTTTCCAACAAGGCTGGCTCGTTACTCAAGTCATATGCACCAAGGAGACCGCCTAGATGCCGGATGGTAGTCTCAAAAAGGTTGATTCCTGACTCTGTGGTAACACTCCAATCCAGTCGCACGGCGGCGGCAGCAGCTTCGTAGAATTCCTCTTTTAGGTCCATGATCCAGAGTGTGTCAAGGCAATCGACAAGATTCGCTGCCCAACCTCCGAACGGATCTTTGAAACCGCCGCTCACCGGTGATAGCTCGTCATGAAGCCAAGCATGATCCTTGTAGCTTTTCCATGATCTTAGAAAAGCTTCACGAACAGCTTCGCGACGCTGCTTGGTAGTAGAATCTTCCGTGTGAGCCTTGCTAAACTGATGTTGTACCAAGGGAAGCTTTTCGGGTTTTCCCTTCGGTAGAGGTGTTAATGAATCAACAGGAAAGTACTGCTTTGCATGAGACCAGTCAAAACTTGATGATTTAAATTCAAGGGGCGCTCTATAGGTTGGAGGCTCG
The DNA here is from genome assembly GCA_025389085.1 of Sclerotinia subarctica. Classification (NCBI taxonomy): domain Eukaryota; kingdom Fungi; phylum Ascomycota; class Leotiomycetes; order Helotiales; family Sclerotiniaceae; genus Sclerotinia; species Sclerotinia subarctica. The sequence continues at coordinate 1,962,869 of QRFI01000010.1, read as the reverse complement.
ATGGGTGTGGGTTCTTGGGCGCGATGGTGGAGCCAGAATGCGATTAGAACAAAGATAGCAACAAATATGATGCGATCTTTTCTTCGAACTGCAAAATCGGTTAACATATTGATTGAGGTTAATCTGTGAAGGAACTACCAACACATTTTTTCTAAAAAGCGCGCAGGATAATGGCCCGTTTTCAGTTCCTCGCAGAATGTGAATGTTGTGCTGACATGTTGCTCGTATCTTTAAGCGCCGGCATGAAACCCGCCAAAAATCTCAGGGGTCTATTTTTGGTAAATGATCTCCATTTTAGGCTAAATCCCGCTGCTGAAAAACCAACACACAATTTTATCAGAGTCGGCCAATAAAGCTCAGTTTTTGGTTCCAGCGGTTTGGTTCAGGACATCACAGCGACTTCAGCAGTCCCACAACAAAGTGATCAAAAGCGCGTCGTCTACCAATTGACCGTGCTGGGTGTGGGGCGAGAGTAATGATCAATGAATGAGGACCAATACATACAATAATCTATTAAGCTGCAGCGTTGCACTGTATGCCGCCCCCATCACAGGGGTTCGTGACAGTGTTTGTTTGCTCCAAAGTCTGCGTGTAGGCGTCAAGGTAAGGCTCTGGGAATCTCCTTGTGCTCCCTAAAATGTGCCGTGTACCTCTCTTTGTAAAAAGCCGTGAGTCTTGATCTTCCGTGGTGTCTGTACCAACCTCGTTGCTATGCATTTCAGCCTTCTTTTCACCTTTTTGTTCTCTCTGGCAGAGGCATCATCATGCAACTATTCGGCCATTTCTTTGCCGTTGAAAGATATACAAGTCCTTCCTGACATTGAAAATTCTTACATGCGAGGCATATCAGTTACCGTCGGAACTCCAGCTCAAAATATAGTAGTTCTTCCTTGGGCGTAATTAGACTCATTTTCTTTCAGATTTGGTTCCTCCTGCTAACATATCCTAAGTGAGCTGAACAATACTTGGCTGTATGACTATGATGCGTTGTGCGATACAAGCATTATCTTTGACGATACCATCTGCAGAGTTCGCCGTGGTAACTTCTTTTTCGAAAATGGGTCAACAACTTATGACAAGGGTAGCAGCATGGTGGCCGTGGGAGGGGCAACCATTGAAACAGCAGGCTATGGTGCCGAAACTGGCATCGCAGATCTTATGACGACCAGTCTTGCAGGCTCAGACACATTTTCACCAGGCGCTACCAATCTCAGCAATTTTCCAATTGGCATACCGAGACAAAACTGGGACCATGGCTACACCATTCTCCATGCTATGGGAATGGGCAAAAACTCAACATATTTAAACAGCCTTCTTGAAACGGGAAAAATTGCATCAAAGGTGTGGTCAATTTTCTGGGGTCGGATGTGGGTAGATCAACCCTTAGATGGACAAGTCGTGATTGGAGGATACGATCGGGAAAAAGTCATTGGGCAGAACTACACGCAAGCATTGGACTACAGTGACGCAACAGGATGCTGGACGGGAATGAAAGTCACTATATCTGACATTGAACTCATCGACCGCACTGGCAGCACTACCAGTATTTTTCCTCCCAACTTTGCTTTGCCTGTATGCATTGTTCCCCAACGACAATTATTAATCGAGGCACCTGGGTCGATCTTTGATACATTCCAGAACGAAACCAATACTCAGACCACAGGGGTCTCCTACGGACTGCACTGGCTCGCTCAGTTGTATGATACAACCAATTAGTAAGTATCAATCCACTTACCATACTTCCTAGTCTAACAATAATATCCTAGCTTCCAAGGAGACATGTCTATTAAGCTTAGCTCGGGGCTCCAAGTCACCATTCCAAATAGTCAATTCATGCCACCTTTCGTTACAATTGATCGCAATGGTAGTCGAATATTCAACGAAAGTGAACGAGAGTTCCTTTACGGCGTTACGTCAAACCAACCATCAACTTTGGGTCGTTACTTCTTGACGGCGGCCTATCTCATGATTAATCATGATGAAAACACATTCACTCTCTGGCAGGCAAACCCGTCAACGGCCACTGACCTTGTGCCTACTATATCTAAAGATACGGCTGAAAGCTGTGCTAATGTAACTACTAGTGGGACAGTGATAGTGAATGGTACCGTCACAACCGAACCCGGAACAAGCAGCCCAACCACGGCAGCAACAACCAACACACAAACCGGTATTTCTCCTGGTGCACTTGCAGGCATAGTTGTCGGAATTCTCGCAGCCATGGCTATTATCGCTGGTATATGTTTGTATATGTTTCGAAGAAAGAAGCACAGTCCGAGAAATTCGGAGGTGGCTCTTGCACCAATCCCTGCGTTTGTGCCGGATAGTACATTTGCAGGATTTTATGAGGTTCACGGAACTCAATCTAAACACGAAATGGACGCTGGCAGGAGGACTTACGAATACGGATACAGGGATGAGCCTGTACAAGAACTAGCATAGGTACCTAGCGAGGGTTGGAATTAGAGTCGCGGAGAAAGGATCACACTAGAGTAAGAGGGTTGATTTATCATTATCCTATGAGTGAAACTATGTATATATTCACTAAACTCGCAGCTGTCACATTATTATGCCTAAATGCGGCTTATTCATATTATTAATAGACTCATGTATATAACGAAACTAAAATGACATCATAATTCTGCAAAATGGAAAACATAGGAGATGAAAGTGTCCTGCTTCATTCGTTGCAATCGTGCATGATAGGCCAAAAGGTGGCTCCAAAAAGACTATGAAGATATACACCTTGCTAAGCATTTGAGAGTGCTCAGGTTTTCTTGAGGAAATAGATTGCTAATGAGCTCACTCACAGTAACCAAATAAACGTACCCATTTGGGTGCCTGATATCACTCATAGACTCCTGTAGCTAATACAAACCAAGGAGTGGTGATATACACGTAGTGCCACCAAAGTTGCCGCGGGCCGGTTGTTCTCGGACCGTAACCCGCTCAACGTCGAGGCAACATCACTCAGTGAATCAAAAACTCATGAATACCGCAAAGATGATTCTATGGTACTGGTTGTGCAGAGAAATTCAATCACTGCCTACAATTCAATGTTCTCTGGAAGTTCATCGCGTTTTATATTTGGAGAAACCTCCGCCTTTAGGCTACGATTTATTCATACAATTTCTCAGCTCTACCATTGCATTGATATCATTCGAACGATGTTGAACCATGTAGCGAGTACTGCGGGATATAAATACCTGTGAGTATATTTTTGCCTTGTGGAAGCTGTATAGGAGCAAATGTACATGCAGCTGCTAATATCATTTAAATAGACGACGGGTTGAAGCTACCAGAAATCAACTAAGAGTCACTTTTAGAGCCATTTCGTTCCTCGATGTTTTGAAGAAAAGCAATGTGAATGACAATTCAAATACAAGTTGTCATTGCAAGCAAGTAACACGCTGCTAGGCAATGAAATTCGTTGGTCCATCTTTACTTACCTAATTATTGATTTGGAGCGAGATATAAGTCTAAAAAAGGTGTTGAGACAATCATTCTGTGTGGGTAAGTGGAATTCTTACACTTTACAAACTTTGTAGGCCCTGGATTCTCTTCAGGAGAAAATTCTGAACCAACTCATTGGACAACCAGTAATTGTATAGCATCCCCGCCGGTGGCTTGCATATCGTTATGGTTGCGAAGGGCATACGCGAGAAGTTAAATCTGATGGCACTCCGATCCCCTCAGTCTGGGGATTACTTGAACGATATACACCTTTCTTATCCATTAAAACACCTTCGATCACTCCAAAGGCATCATAAGCTTTGTGGGATCTTATAGCAAGTTAGAATCATCGTACTATTGAACATCATGGATGGAGGCGTATTTGGCATCCTTATTAAACCCAAATATTAGACCTTCACTTCATTGACCAGTGTTCTACTACGATGAACCACACCACATCTGAAAAAAAACTCTATGGTACTTCTACTTGAGAATTTATGAAGTGTTAGTGCTCTTTTTTCTTTCCCAGGGGAAGACTCAAATGACTGTTCATCTGTAAGATATGGCATGTGAAAGATAGCAAGTTTTTATATATGCTAGCCAATTCATGGCACGAACTATACCCTCAGCTCTCTTCTGGCATTCGCTATCAATCTAGTCTATATCAGAATGTTTGGAGCATATCTCGTAGTTTTTGACAAATATACACTTCCTAAAAAAGAAGAGTGATGTGTGTTTCAGTTGTTACAGAAAATCAGTGATGATAAGTGCCAAGCGGTGTTCCTCAAGCCATGTAACTATTGATTGCACCGCCAGTACAGTATATACCTATTCTCTGTTATTATATGTAAGTGAATTTGCATGTGTAATTGAGCGAATTCTTACTACCATAGTATATTGTATCAAGATGAAATTAATCCTGAACCACCCGAGATTCTTAGATAATTGCTCATGGATCAGTCAACAGTCGTGACATGACAATGACAATCACCAAATGTATCGCATTGAATCTAGCGAGCTGTTTAAAAACACTTCACAACATTCGATCAAATAAATCTACACTTCGAGTCTGGTTTCCACAAGTGGTCAGTGATGGTATAAATGTTACGAGGGTAGCCATCTAGATCACATGGAAGTGTTCTAGGCTCTTGAGGTAGGTTTATAATTAGGTATCAAGTAGGGACTTAAGTAATGACAATAATGAATATATTATTCATAATTAATAATAGAGTATACTAAATAATTGATCTTGAATATAAAGCTCTATATAAAGGAAATTCATCTTGGTTATATAGACCTTTGTAATTAGGAACATTTAAGGCCCTTCGTTTCTAGGAGTGGGCTTTTTTGGATGTCTTTTGGAACAATTGTTCCTCATTATTCCATTATATGACAATCAGGTTATATGATGGCCTTATTATATAGATATAACATTATCCCCTTCTTAGTTTAGCATCGTCCTTGATTATATATAAATAACTAATATTCCCTGTATAAAATTCTTATCAGAATTACTTTCCATTTTTTTTCTGATATTATACCTTCTTGCCCTATTCCTACAAAACATCGAAAGTATAAGGAGATAACTCGCCTGGTTCAATCGATTGAATAAAGTAGAGTAGAGATGGTTCCTTATACTTTTTGTTGGGAGAATGAATTTCGTTATATAAAGGATTTGGGTAATTCTGAGTGGACATATTGTTCTGAGTGTGTACGGGCTTGTCGATCCTGCAATGTTACATTTGCTTTATTGGATGATTGGGAACAAGAGATTCCTTATAAAAGCAATTGGGAAGCTCTTGATCGTCAAAAAGAAAAGTTAGATCAGGAGGAGGAGGTGATTATATCAAAGTTACTTCATTTACAGAAATAAAGGAAATATATTAAAAAGCATTGTAAATATATGACTAATCGGGACCTTAAATATCTGGACGAACTCGATGCTCTGGAGGAGCAAGAGAGATTGGAAAATGAGTGTGTGGAGAAGGAGAAGAAATTGACGTCTGCTTCCATCGCTGATCCTAATAACAAACTTAGTTTCAATCCTTCTTTGCTATTATTATTTGTTGAGGAAATTGATGTTTAGCTGATAAATAAGGGTATTTCTAATGGAACTATTCAATCTATATAGGGCTCTTAAACTATAATTTAAGTTCCCAAATATTTTCTAAATATAGATATCCTTTCTATTTTATTAGATACTTGATTTTGTTTTTGATATATTTACAATCTAGGATCTCTTTTATATTATATATGATGTTTAGGTTAACTGGTTCAATTTCTGTTATGGGTGTATTGGGCGTTCCTGGTAATACTTTTTCGAAAAGTGAGATATAGAATACTGAATGGATATTTATAATATATAGTAATTTTAGTTTATAATTGATTGGTCCTATCATCTTGTCGATTTTGAATAATCCCAATTTCTTATGGTTTAGTTTATCGCTTGTGTTACGCTGGGTAACAAGAGAACTCTCACGTGCTATCTATATCATGTGACTGGCTCAGTAAGGATCAGTGAACTCAGCACTGATCCATACTGATCCTGCTGATCAGCCATAAGCATGAAGGTCTATATAATCAAAATGGATTTCCTTTGTATAGAGCTTCATGCTCAAGATCAATCATTTAGTATACTCTATTATTAATTACGAATAGTATATTTATTATTGTTATTACTTAAGTCCCTATTTGATACCTAGTTATAAACCCACTTCGAGAGTTTAGAACACTTCTATATGATCTAGATGGCTACCCTTGTAACACTTTGAGCATTATTATTGCTTCAAGTACTAACTCGATAAGTAACGATATTATGTCTTCCAAGACACCACAGCCTAGCAACCCTATTACAATCAGCCAGGTCACTCCTGAAAGTATCGATAAGGATAAAGATATTGCTATAAAAGGTATCAAAGACCCCAAGGAAATCATTGTCACCGAAACTCTTAAAATCATTTTACCAAATCAATTTACAAATAATTGACAAAAGCTAGAAACCTTCTTGCTTCAACTTAAGATCTACTTTCAATTTAACCAGGATAAATTCAATTATAATATTAATAAGAACATTTGAACTACCTCCTATCTCAAAGGAGAAGCTGCTAAATGGATTCAATTATATCTCAAGGATTATTTTACTTATCTAAATAAGCCAAAAAAACGAATGTACCCAATTCAAACTATCTTTGAGAGATTCGAAGGATTTAAGAAAGAAATATAACAAATATTCGGAAACGTTAATGAACTATATAATATTGAATCCAAGATCTATAATCTTAAGCAAACAAGGTCAGCAATCAAGTATACTATAGAATTTAGAAGGTATATAGGTATTATTAGATGGGAAGAGAATATAATAATAAGCTATTACCGGAAAGGGCTCAAGCCTGAAATTAGGTTAGAACTAAATCGCAATTGTATTTGGGAGGATCTAAATGAGTTAATCGAGGAGTCTATTAAAATGGATGAGATGTTTTATAAATACCAGAAGAAATATTGTTCTTTCAATTTCTATAGGAACCGAGATCATGGTAAGTACCACAAGAATGAAGGAAGATCTCGAGAGAATAAACAATCTTATAAAGACCCAATATAATTGAATACAATTTTTAGAAACAAACTACTTAAGGAAAAGGTAGAATGAAGATGCAAAGATAAGTTTTGTTTTGAATACAACAAGTCAGATCATAGAGCCAGAGATTATCGAAGCAAAAAGCTATTAGGAGGAGGTTATCACAAAAAGTTCGGCAAAGGCCAACTTAATGCAACCTTTATATCTCAACTATATATAACAACCTCTATAAAACCTGAAAAGATCTAATATATAAACTATAAGGAGTTCAAGAAATTGTTAAATAAATTATCAAAGAACAAAAAAGGCCTTAATACAATAGATCTATAGGAACAAAAGTATCTACAAACTCCTTCCTTATTTTTGTTTGGAACAGAAACAAAGAAAAAATAGACAGTTAAGTATATTGTTATAAACTGAACTGTTTATTATAATGAAATCTGTAGGATTCATCTATCGGATAAAGAAGCTACAGGATGGTTTCTGTAAAGAAAAGCAAGGAGATCCTGCAAGAAGGGAAGGTCAGTTAAAACCTATGAAAAAGATCAAGGCCAATTGAATATTGCAGGATAGATAGAACAAATCTACTACAATACAAAAATAAATGGACGAGCAATCCAGGTTATAATTAATTCAGGAGCCACGGGAAATTTTATTGCACCAGGAACTATGAAGTATTTGGAAGTACAACTCCAAGTAAAATAAGCACCATATCAATTGCAACTAGTTGATAGACAATTAGCCGGATTGGACGGAAAGATTTTACAGGAGACTCACCCTTTACAAATGAGTATAACCCAGTATAAAAAGGTTATCCAGTTCGATATTGTTTTATTAGGGAATCAACAAATCATTTTAGGAATACTATAGTTGAAGGTATATAACCCCCAGATTGATTGATCATCGAAAATTATATTATTTCCGAAGAAAAGCGATCAACGAGATACACTAAAGTCAGCAAGGTTGAACATATATAATAAAGAACTAAAGGCAAACAATACTATTAATATAGGATACTAAATCTAGGATCCTTCATTAACAACAAAGAAAGGTGAATCTTTTGTACAAATGAAGAATAAACAAAAGAAGTTGCTTGAAAACATTCTTATAGCGAAATAGGACGAAGCGCCAATACTAGTACAATACCAGAAGTACAAGAAATTATTCGAAGAAAGAAAAGGTTATGATGCTTTACCAGAATATAAGTTATAGGATCACGAGATAATATTGAAAAAAGGTAAAACATCTTTATTCAGCCCAATCTATCCAATATCAATTTCTGACCTAAGGATGCTTAAGGATTATATTGATGATATATTAAAAAAGGGATGGATTAGAGAATCTATCTCACAGACAGCTAACCCTGTATTATTTGTATCAAAGAAAGATAGTACAAGGAGACTTTGTATAGACTATTACAAACTCAACAATATGATAATCAAAGATCAGTATCCATTTTTATTAATTACAGAATTAAAGGATTGATTAGGAAAAGCCAAGGTTTTCTCCAAGTTTGATCTATGAAATGGATTCTACCTAATCAGAATAAAGAAAGGTGAGGAATGGAAGATAGCATTCAGAATTCGCTATAGATTATATGAGTATCAAATAATGTTATTCGGATTGACAAATACACTAGCAACATATATACATTTGGTCAACAATATATTAAGGAAATATCTAGATATATGTTATATATATTATCTAAATGATATATTAATATTTTCAAAAACAGAAGAACAACATATCCAGAATGTTCACAATATTCTATAACTTTTGGAGGAAGCAGATCTCCAATGCAAACCTAGCAAATACGAATTTCATATCACAGAGACAGAATTCCTAAGTTATACCATATTCTCAGAAGATCTCAAAATAAGCTTCGACAAGGTAAAAGCAATCAAAAAATAGGAGCCACCAATTAGTATAAAGAAAGTACAATCCTTTTTAAGATTCGCCAATTTTTATCAATGATTTATTAAAAATTACTCGAAGATAGTCTTACCAATGATTGAAATTATTAAAAAGAATCAAGGAGAATTCCAATGGATGGAAATAGTATAAATAATATTTGAATACCTTAAGGAAGTATTTGTAGGAGAACTAATTCTCAAAGCTTTTGATCCAAAACTATTAATAATTATGGAGATGGACTCCTCAAACTATACAATAGGCATAATACTCAGTCAACCAAGCTTAAATAGGAAATAATAATCAATCGTTTACTATTCACACAAACTATCACTAACTGAACTAAATTACGAAATATACAACAAAAAATTACTAGCGATAATAAACACTTTTAAAGAATGGAGAGTATATTTGAAAGGATCGAAGTATATGATGCAAGTATATACAAATCATAAGAACTTGATTTACTTCACCATAACAAAGGAATTGAATAGATAACAGATCCGATAATTGGAAACTATGGCCATATACAACTTCAGAATTTCATATGTCAAAGGAAATGAAAATGCTAGGGTAGATATTTTCAGCTAAAAACCAGAATACTTACAAAACAAAATATATGAATCATATACGATATTAAAATAGGAAGGCGATGCTTTAATTCACAATAAACCACAACTCGCTGCCACTTCAGAAATAAATTATAATATTATCAAGAATATTATAAAAACAGAATATGCAATAGACGCTACAATCAAAAGAATCCTAGCTAAATCAGATAATCTAAAAAAAGAATTCACTATGAAAGATGGGTTCATCCACTTTCATAATAAACTTTACATACCCTCCAATCTAGTTAAGGATTATATTACGGAATAATATGAACTACCAGCTTACAAATATCAAGGTATTACAAGAATCTTTGCCAGAATAAGGAAAGAAGTCTATTTTCCAAAGATAAGGACTATAGTTGAGAATATAGTTGGGAACTGCAACATTTGTATAAGGAATAAAGCCGTCTGGCATACCTCTTATAATCAGCTCAAAACCCCCGAACTATCTACTCAACCTTGGAAGTCCATTGCTTAGGATTTTGTAATGAAACTACTATTATCCAAGGATCCAGTTACCCAAAAGAAGTACAACTCCATACTAATAGTAATAGATAGATTAACCAAGTTTATTTATATAATACTATTCTATAAAACTTGGATAACAAATAATCTTGCTTATATATTCATAAAGAATATAGTTAGTATTTATAGTGTATCAGATGAGATTATCTCAGATAAAGACAAATTATTTATATCAAAGTTTTGGTCTACCTTTATAGTATTGCTTAGAATCAAAAGAAAGCTTTCAACAACTTTCTATTTACAAATAAATGGCTAAATAGAACGATTAAACCAAACAATGAAAGTTTATCTCCGCTGCTATATCAATTACAGACAAGACAATTGGGTTAAATTATTACCCTTGGCATAATTCGCATATAATATATCAGAGATAGAAACCACAAAAGTAACGTCAGCATATGCTAATTTCGGATTCAACCCATTGGCTTACAAATCATTATTGTTGCAAGATACAAATATAAACAAAGCCATAAAAGATATTACGGAAATCAAGGAGCTTCAAGAACAACTCTCCTTGGATTTACAATTCATTGCTTTAAAAACAATATTGTACTATAACGAATCAAGAAGTATAGGATCTACTTTTAAAGAGAGAGATAAAGTTTATCTCATTCAAAGAAACATACAGATAAAACAATCAAATAATAAACTAAACCACAAGAAATTAGGATCATTCAAAATTGATAAGATAATAGGATCAGTTAACTACAAATTGAAACTATCACACACAATGAATATCCACTCGGTATTTCATATCTCACTCTTCGAGAAAGCACCACCTGGAGCGCTGAAAGTATTAGATCCGGAAATCGACCTAATCAACTCAGAGGGAGAATATTATATCGAAGAAATATTAGACTGCAAATATATTAATAGGAAAGTCAAATATTTAATCAAATAACAAGACTACTTACATTTAGAAAACATTTGGAAACCTAAGAAGAATCTGGGTACTCCTAACCTATTAAAGGAATTTCATCAATACTATCCAGACCTTCCCAAAAAGGATCCGAAGGACTCAAAAAGGAAGAAGGGTCAAAGTCGCTTAATACATTCGAACTAGCCTCAACAAACACCAACGAACCAACATCTGTTTGCTCCTTCTCCTTTTCTATATATTCCTTTTCCAATCTCTCCCTTTCCAACAATTTATCCAACTTATCCAGAGAACGAACGCTTCAATGAAGCATCTCGGAACCACGCTCGTATAATTGCTTCTGCTTCTTACGAATAAGCATTCTGCAACTAAAAGCCTCCTATTCAGCTAATGCAGCCGCTTCCTCTTCAGCCTTTAAACAAACCTCTTCTTTAGAAAGAATATCCTATTTGGATAAAGAAAGGCCAGAAACATCACATTTAGTAGAGCCCGAACATACGCACTCCCTACAATGCTTTGATTTAGGCAAAGTCCAGTATTCTAAACCATTCTGTTTATATCTAAAACAAGGAGCTATAATATTTCCTTTGTCCTTTATCTTTTGATTTAAACAACAACGATTTAAGGTAGTATGTGAAGAAGCAACAATAAGCATATTGAAAAGAAAAGGAATCTTAATCATATACATTTTGAAACTTGGGTAACTACCCCATCTTATAAAGAAGCTTGGGATAAGTACTAATCTAAAAGGGGGATAATGTTACACTGGGTAATAAGAGAACTCTTATGTGCTATCTATATCATATGACTGGCTCAATAAGGATCAGTGAACTCAGCATTGATCCATACTGATCTTGCTGATTAGCCATAAATATGAAGGTCTATATAATCAAGATGGATTTCCTTTGTATAAAGTTTCATGCTCAAGATCAATCATTTAGTATACTCTACTATTAGTTACGAATAGCATATTCATTATTGTCATTACTTAAGTCCCTGCTTGACGCCTAGTTATAAACCCACTTCGAGAGCCTAGAACACTTCCACGTGATCTAGACGGCTACCCTCGTAACAGCTTGGTTGTTTTATTTATATATTTCTTCGAATAAAATAAACTTTATCCTCTTCTTTAAGAGTAGATCTTATATTTCTTGATTCATTGTAGTACAATACTGTTCTTAAAGTAATGAACTGTAAATCCAAGGAGAATTGTTTTTAAAGCTCTTTAATTTCTGTGATATCTTTTATGGCTTTGTTTGCATTCGCATTTTATGACAATGGTGATTTGTATATTAATAGATTGAACCCAAAGTTAGTATATATTAATATTATTTTTATAGTTTTTGTCTTTGATATATTATATACAAATTATACTAAGAATAATAGTTTAATCCAATTATCTTGTTTGTAATTGATATAGTAGCGAAGATAGGCTTTTATCATTTGATTTAGTCGTTCTATTTAACTATTTATTTGTGAATGAAAAACTATCGAGAACTTTCTTTTGATTCCAAGTAATATTATAAAAGTAAACCAAAACTTTGATATAAATAATTTGTCCTTATTTAAGATAATCTCATCTGGTATATTATGAATACTAATTATATTCTATATGAATATATAAGTAAAATCATTTGTTATCCAAGTTTCACAGAATGGTATTATATAAGCAAACTTGATTAATCTGTCTGTTATCATTAATATAAAGTTATACTTTTTTTGGGTAACCAGATCCTTGGATAATAATAGTTTTATTATAAAATCCTAAACAATGGACTTCTAAGATTGAATAGATAGTTTGGGGATTTTGAGCTGATTATAAAGGATATATTGAATGATTTTATTCCTTATATAAATATTGTAATTCTTAATTATATTCTCAACTATAATCCTTATCTTTGGAAAGTATATTTCTTTCCTTATTCTGGCAAAGGTTTTTGTAATACCTTGATATTTATAAGTTGATAGCTTATATTGTTCTATAATATAATCCTTAGTTAAATTAGAGAGTATATAAAGTTTATTATGAAAATGGATGAATCTATCTTTAATAATAAATCCTCTTTTTAGATTATCTGATATAGTTAAGATTCTTTTAATTGTAATGTTTATTGTATATTCTGTTTTTATGATATCCTTGATAATATTATAATTTATTCTTGAAGTAGCAATGAATTATAATTTATTATAGATTAAAATATTATTATTTTGTCTTAATATTATATATGATTTATATATTTTATTTTGTAAGTATTCTGGTTTTTGGCTAAAAGTATCTGTCCTAACGTTTTCGTTTCCTTTGATATATAAAATTCTGAAGTTGTAGATAACTATAGTTTCTAATTATCTAATCTATTATCGGTTTAGTTCCTTTGTTATAATAAAGTAAACCAAGTTCTTATAATCTGTATATATCTATATCATATATTTCGATCCTTTCAAATATATTCTTTATTCCTTAAAAGCATTTATTATCGTTAGTAATTCTTTATTATATATTTTGTAATTTAGTTCAATTAATGATAATTTGTGTGAATAATAAATGATTAATTGTTATTTCTTGTTTAAATCTGATTGACTAAGTATTATACCTATTGTGTAGTCTGAGGAATCTATCTCTATAATTATTGGTAATTCTGGATCGAAAGTCTTAAGAACTGGTTCTCCTGCAAATGCTTCCTTGAGGTATTCAAATATTATTTGTGCTGTTTCTGTTTATTAGAACTCTTTCTGATTCTTTTTAGTAATTTCAATTATTGAAAAGACTATCTTTGAATAATTCTTGATAAATCGTCGGTAAAAATTGGCGAACCCTAAAAAGGATTATACTTCTTTTATATTAATTGGTGGCTCTTATTCTTTAATTGTTTTTATCTTATCGGAGCTTATCTTGAGATCTTTTGAGAATATAATGTAGTTTAGGAATTCTGTCTCTGTGATATGAAATTCGTATTTGCTAGATTTGTATTGGAGATCTGCTTCCTTTAAAAGCTGTAGAATATTATAAATATCCTAGATATATTGTTCTTTTATTTCTGAGAATATTAATATATTATCTAGATAATATATATAATATATATTTAGGTATTTTCTTAATATATTATTAATCAGGTGTATATATATTGCTGATGTATTTGTCAATCTGAATGATATGACCTGATATTTGTATAATCTGTATCGAGTTCTGAATACTGTCTTTTATTCTTTATCTTCCTTTATTCTAATTAGGTAGAATTTGTTTTGTAGATCAAACTTGAAGAAAATCTTGGCTTTTCCTAATTGATCCCTCAATTCTATAGTTAATAGAAATGGGTACTGATTTTTGATTGTCATATTGTTGAGTTTGCGATAGTTTATACAAAGTTTCCTTGTACTATCTTTTTTTGGTACGAATAATATAGGGCTTGTTATTTATAAGGTGGATTCTTTGATCTATCCCTTTTTTAATGTATCACTAATATAATCCCTAAATGTTCTTAGATTAGAGGCTAATATTGAATAGATTGGGCTAAATGAAGATATTTTGCCTTCCTTTAATACTATTTTGTGATTCTATAATTTATGTTTTGGTAAAGTGTCATGGCCTTTTCTTTCTTCGAATAATTTCTTGTACTTCTGGTATTGTACTGGTATTGATATCTTTTCCTGTTTCGTTACAAGGATGGTTTCAAGTAACTTCTTCTGCTTATTCTTTATTTATATGAGAGGTTCATCTTTCTTTATTGTTAATAAAGGATCCTGGATTTGGTGTCCTATATTAATAGTATTATTCGCTTTTAGTTCTTTACTATATATGCTCAATCTTGCTAGCTTTAGTATATCTTATTGATTACTTTTCTTCAAAAATGAAATGATTTCCGATAACCAATTAATCTGGGGGTTATATATCTTCAATTATAGTATCCCCAGAATAATCTGTTGATTCCTTAATAAAACAATATCGAATTGGATAACCTTTTTGTGCTGGGTTATACTCATTTGTAAAGGGCGAGTCTCCTACAAAATCTTTCTGTTTAATCCGGCTAATTATCCATTAATTAGCTGTAATTGATATGATATTTGTTTTATTTGAAACTATATTTCTAAATACTTTATAGTTCTTAATACAATAAAATTTCTTATAATTCCTGAATCTATTATAACCTGGATTGCTTATTCATTTATTTTTGTATTATAATAGATCTAATTTATCTATCCTATAATATTTAATTGGCCTTAGCCTTTTTCATAGGTTTTAATTAACCTTCCCTTCTTATAGGATCTCTTTGCCTTCCTTTATAGAAACCATTCTATAGTTTCTTTATTTGATAAATAAATCCTACAGGTTTTATTATAATAAGCGATCCAGTTTATAATAATATACTCAATTATCTATTCCTTCTTTATTTCTGTTCTGAATAAAGGTGGGGAAAGAGTTCATAAATATTCTTATTTTTATAGATCTATTATATTAAGGTTTTCTTTATTCTTTAATAATTCATTTAGCAATTTCTTGAACTCTTTATAACTTATACATTAAATCTTTTTAGATTCTATAAAGATTGTTGTATATAATTGAGATATAAAGGTTATATTAAATTGACCTTTGCCAAACTTCTTGTGATAACCTTCTTCTAATAGCTTTTTGCTTCGACAATTTCTGGCTTTATAATCTAACTTGCTATATTTGAAACAAAGCTTATCCTTATATCTTTATTTTATCTCTTTTTTAAGTAATTTATTTTTAAAGATTATATTCAATTGTATTAGGTCTTTATAAGGTTGTCTGTTCTTTTGAAATCTTTCTTCATTTTTATAGTACTTATCATAATCTCGGTTTCTATGAAAATTGAAAGATCGATGTTTTTTCTGATATTTGTAGAGTATCTTATTTATCTTAATAGATTCCTTAATCAATTTGTTTAGATTTTCCTAAGTACAATTATAATCCAGTTTTAGTCTAACTTCAGATTTGAGCTCTTTCCAATAATAGCTTATCGTTGTATTCTCTTCCTATCTAATGATATCTATATACCTCCTGAATTCCATAATGTATTTGATTGCTGACTCTATTTGTTTGAGATTATAGATCTTGGACTTAATATCATATAATTCATTGATATTTCTGAATATTTGTTATATTTCTTTCTTGAATCCTTCAAATCTCCCAAAGATGATTTGAATCAGATATATTCGCTTTTTAGACTTATTTAAATTGGTGAAGTAGTCCTTGAGATATGATTGGATTTATTTAGCAGCTTCTCCTTTGAGGTAAAAGGTGGTCTAGACGCTTTTATCAGCATTATAATTAAACTTATCCTGGTTAAATTGGAAGTAGATCTCAAATTAAAGTAAGAAGGTTTCTAGCTCTTATCGATTGCTTGTAAATCAGTTTGGTAAGATAACTTTAAGAGTTTCAATAATAATGATTTCCTTGGGGTCTTCGATACCTCTTATAACAATGTCTTTATCCTTATTGGTATTTTCGGGGATGACCTGGCTAATTGTAACAAGGTTGTTAAACTGTGATATTTTAGAAGATATGATATTATTACTTATCGAGTCGGTATTTGAAGCAGTAATGATGCTCAAAGTGTTACAAGGATAGCCGTCTAGATTATATGGAAGTGTTTTAGGTTTTCGAGGTAGATTTATAATTAGATGTCAAGTAGGGATTTAAGTAATGATAATAATGAATATATTATTTGTAATTAATAATAGAGTATACTAAATGATTGATCTTGAGTATAAAGCTTTATATAAAGGAAATCTATCTTGATTATATAGACCTTTGTAGTTAGGAACGTTTAAGGCCCTCTGTTCCTAAGAGCAGGCTCTTTTAGGTGTCCCTTGGAATGGTTGTTCCTCACCGTTCCATCACATGACAATCAGGTTATGTGATGGCCTTGTTACGCAGATGTAACAATAAAATCCTTACTTCTGGTCTGCAGACGGTTTATTCGGCGCACAAACATGGCCTTACCGCATCCCATTCACAGAAAGAGAAGGCCCCCCTTTGCTTCTTGGAATTACTTCCTACCTTTCATCATCTAAACCTTGGAAAATCTTTCTTAAGTAATCTCAGCAGTTGAATCACGATCTACTTCGTTTGCCCCTTTCAAGCACACACTTGAAAATCTCAGACCTTTTTCTACTGCTTACTGCAACAGATTACAGTCTAATATCGTGAAAATAAAGCACAACAACGCCAGATGCACTATTATTCTTGCATTTTTGTCAGCTTCCCTATCCAATGTCTCCTTGCTTAAAGCATTTCCGTGGAAGGAGAGATGCGGTGGAATTATACCCCCTGGCACATACAGCGTCAGTTCGAATGCTCCTGCTCAAAAATAGCAACGCCCTCTACGGTTAATTTTCAGAATATGAGTACGGGAGATTGATGAATATGCATCCTAATCAGAACTGCAGGCTACAGATCAGAATTATGCTGACTATTCAATCTGGTTCCATGGCAGTATTATAAGAGGTAGTGGCGACCTGACGATCGGAGACTGTCCCAATTGCAACAACTATATTCGACTCGCGGAAGATGATCAGAAAGGACGCATATTTCCCGGAAAATTCTCATGCTCTGAAATGTGGCTTTATTCTTTAGCAAAGAAACCTACACAGGAAGAATTATCTTTCACGTTGGCTAGAAATGAACGGCGCCAATTATCCAAGCGAAAACTTTGGGACTTGGTAAATGATCAATTTTAAAGCCTCCATGAGGATTACGGATCTGAAGAGTTGGAGCTGAAATTACGGGACCAAGCAGCTCAGTGAAGTTTTTGAAACTGGTTATGATGTAAATCACACGATTGAGCAGCACTTGGAATTTTTCGTCCATCATCCGGACATGAATGTCTGCACTGAGTCTACCGGCTATAATCTCCCTCTTGAGCTTCGTCTTCCATCCAAAAATTTCCCTACCTATACCGATGGTAGTACTAGGTGGCTAATTTGTGCTTCCGACTGTGGCTTTGAACGAATAGACGAAGCGTGTCGCTGAGAAACATTCAGGAATAGTGAGTACTGCACTTTTCGTAGCTCGCGTATGATAACTAAGCGTTGAGAGGCTTTTAGTTGGGCTTATGATGATTCAGCCGGATACAAGAAATGCCATGAGCGAAACAAGGTCTTTGTAGAAGTTGGTCTAGAATTTGAGTTGCAACAGTGGAAGGAGCATGACAATCGTACTTTGCTCGAGGGAAATCGAAAGTTTTCATCGGTCTTGATCCAGTCCTATTAAATCTCTCGGCTTTCAGATTTCTTCTTTTAGGTTCCATGATAGTCATTTGGTCGGAGTCTTCTTCTACCTGCCATCAGCCTGCTCTGTGTTTGATTATCGAATTCGATGTCGGGATTCTTTAAGTGGTTATGGGCAATGTTTTACCACAGTGTCATTAGGTAGGAAAAAATAACAAATCTCTACATGGGCTTGTTAGTGGGAAGGAACCACCTTTGCATTTGAATATGTTCCAAAATGGAAAACAACTTCGATCCACAAAAATAGCCAAGTCCAGATATAATATATCTGCGCATTTTGGTGACTAGGGTAGAAACTAGCAAAGCTTTCATTTCCTATTTGCAAATGGCATTTTTGTCGTCAAATAAAGTGATGTCACCATATTTACTAAATGTCTTCAGAAAATGCCGATAGAGAATTTAAGTTTCTCGGATTGCCTACATTGAAATTTGAATACTCTCGGAACGCAGAATTTTCTGCCCCATTCCTACTTTCTATTGTAACTATGAGAATTTTTCATATAGTGCAATTAAGTCGGGCGATTTCGACGAGTGAAAAGGGATATCTCCTGGTAAATTTCGATTTACTTTCACCGATTTTAGTATAGATATTGAAGCTCAATGGCCTAGAACTACATGATCGGCGATTCGGTCCGAGGTTTTGGACCTTGGGATATATCACGGTCCGAAATTCATCAATGAGCATTACGTACTTGCTCTTTTCGGAAGCGATTGAAATAATTAGGCGCTTTTGCTATGCAAAGTTGCTAACCTATGGGACCTTAGTTTTAAAAGACCACTCAATCGATGGAAGTGTAGCGCCATTTCATCTTCGACATTACCACCGTTTTCACCCGGAAATGTCACCACTACCTCGGCAATCAAGAAATCATTCGGTACTTCTACCTGAGCTCCCCCTGATCTCACCATTTTCTGCTGAACTTTTGACTCACATCTTAGTCCTCTTCCTCGAACACTTGAAATTTCCGCGGTCACTTTTTGATCTCTAACGTCATCTCAGGATCATGCTTTTACTTTTGGATTAGTTTGGTTCAATACTGAATCATTATCGATCTGAAGCCACATCATCGAAGCCGGAGAATTTCCAATTAGGCATCGCTCGAAATTGTCAAGTAGCCTCCAGTCGCTGGAAGATGATGGATCTAGACCTGAAGCATGATAGTTCGTGGAACTTTAAGTAGCAATGGGCATCACCTCATTACAAAAATGCTTAGTTCGTCATTGGGTTCATCGCTAGATACCTCGGCGGGAAGGAGTTACACTGGACCTATTACTGTCATATCAGAGATGACAAATTCAAAATCACGCAAAATCGAAAACTGATACTTTTTCTGTTAGTCAAACAAGTGAAGAAGAACTTAATCCGCAATATTGGATGCATAAAAAGCTAGTCTCAAAACTTTTGATCCTTTGGTGCATCTGATGGGGTAATACTTTACCTGCTATATAACGATCGTGGCCCCGCCTTTTAGTTGATTTTATGAAAAGTATACGGGAGCATCTTTGCCCAAGATCCCCCAGAAACACAAATCTACACCTTCTCAAGCAAAAAGGAAAATTCGGTACTGTTTCCCCAATCCCACACATTCCTATCACGATGAAAGTAGTTGGACTTCGAAAGATGCTCATGACTATCTCTGTGGTTTATGGATACTCTTATAACATTCTATTAAAACTAACAGATTATAGAATTCAAATCATTTCGAAAGCTCCTCTCAATATGCCCGTCAAAAGTTTACTCTTCACTGTTATGGTATTGACACCCTGCATCACTGCAACGGATAATGGGGAGAAAATGCCCACGAGATTTCAGTTCTTCGCAGATGGCTATTCTCAGTCTGCCCCATTCCTTGCCCATGTCCGGAACATCGCTGCATTCCATAGCACTAAGAACAGGTTCCCTTCTCAAGGCCCAATCCATGTCTATGTAAATGTTGGTGCCTCTGCGCAGTCGGTCTTCTTGGAAGGTGTCATTTATAATGATGCATACCGTTCAGTCCAATTAACCACCTCGGAAAGCCAAAACCGTCCAGAGATCAAACCTGGTGAGGTCTTGATCGAAGGAAACACTGAGATGTTCTGGCCCCAAGGCACCACTTACACTAGAAGGGATACTTTGCAGTTAGGATGCAACAAAAATGGTAAAGAGTGTGTTACCGAAGGCTTTCGCTATAATAGTGGCTATGGCGATATCTACAACCTCAACGAAGCGACATTTCAGCCAAAGGATAATGGTCATCCTCACGCGGGCGGAGCTCACATGGATCATAGTCTGGTTGACGGCTATACATACCCGATGGTTATAGTCCCTGACAGCGAGAATTGCCTCCCTTATGGTTGTACCGAGGACCCTGCAGGCTGTTGGTGTCCCGATTCTCACAAGGTTCTTGTTGGTAGAGACCCTACATATACCGGTTGTGCTTCTGATTGCAGAGTCATGAACAACATTGCAGCATGCTGCCGAGGAGCCTACAACCATAATGGGTGCAGAGCCTCTAGCCAACACTTCTCAGACCGCTGCAAGAATTCATATGCCTACGCATATGATGACAGAAAAGGTCTTCGATTCTGCGGCGAAGTTCCACAGATTACTTATCACTTTTTCAATATGAATCTGGATTGTGATTGGGCAGTTATGGACCCGCAAACCGGGAATCTATCTAGAGATTCTAGGGAATGTTTGAATAGGTTGATCCAAGCTCCATAGTGAGCATATGAAATATGATTCAGTTTAAGACCCTGAATTTGTAAGTTCTTCCTGATCTACTGCCCCTCCGCAGGCGAGAAAAGGCTAACGATTCTTCTTCAAGTCCATCTACGACAAATGCGCAAGGTGTTTCTGGACAGGTTTACGGGAGTCAAGGGGTTGGGAGTTAATATAGTATTCTACAAAGTTGTTTGAGTGTGTTCATTGGGAAATCGTGATCTGAAGAAGAGGAGTTGTGAATTCCTCACACTCAAGCCATTCTTCTATTCTGTAGAGAAATCTTGATGTGATGAACCTGCTAAACGCCTGGACCAGATATTTGTGCTTTAGATTAAAAGGGTTGAAAATTTGCAGTAATTGGGTCATGTTTTCTAATCTGGGACCTACAGCGAAGTATTATGAAAAAAAAAGCTTTGTTTTTATTCTCCAGATTTTCTCTACTTGCGGCTCCAATGAATTGAAATGCGATATAGTCTGATATTTACACATTGACAAAATAATTGTCAGTTCTGGGAGATCGTACCACTCTGCACTTCAATACTCACTTTAAAAATAGTATAGTTTGACATCTTCCCTCCAAACCTAAAACAAATGACACTTGTCATTTTTGCCATCCAAGCTCTTCTTATCAGTGAGCTATTACAAAAACAGATTTCTGTTCCGAGCAATAAAATACAGTCATGAATCGAAAATCTGATGTGTCCCATTTTTTCGCTTGAATGAGTCTATGAAGTTTAATTAAGGTTGCGCTAGTCCGGGGCTAGAGTGTATGAGTGAAGCCATTGCAGGAGCTAAAGAGACTTGGAGAAATGACTTGGGTTATCCTTGTCATTTCAGATCTAATAAAGAATTGCACCGTTTCAACCTTTCTTTCTAAGCGAACACTTGTAAGATGCAAGCCCTAACCCGATTCCATTCACATATCATATGCCAAACATACTGTGCTTACCCCAAAAGGCTTGACGAGTGTAATTGCTAACTTGGTAGTTGGCAGTTTAGATTTTCGATTACTGATATGCTTGACTTTTGGCCCAAAATTGATTGATGCCCTTATTATGGTTTCAACCGTTCAGATCGTGATGCAGGGTCCTTGGAATCCAGGTCTCTGTTCAACCCTTATGAGTCGCATAGTGATATGTCCGTTGCCTTAGTTGGCATGCTTTTGAATGGTACGTATGACCGGCAAAGAGCTAGTATTGCACTAGTCCGGATTAGAAAGATTTGCTCACAAGATAAATATTTTAAACATGATCAAACTATAATCACGAGTAGCGCTTGTTGAAATTAGCAACAAAAGTACTTTTCTTTCTATGACACCCCTAGTTGGTATTTCACTTCTAGTAGTTGATATGTTTTTTCTATTTTCCGGTCCATTAGCCAAAATGCGCAGACATGAAGAAGGATATAAGTCCCCTACCCCACATTCTGGCCATTTTCTCACCATAAACGACAAAAATCAGCATTTATAACTTTCTTATTTATAGATATAATTTTCTAAGATTTTAAATATAGATTATTTACCTATATAAAAGTAAATCCTAAAGATTTCAGATTTTTCATAATTTTATTGATTGAGATATTGAAAATTTATATATAAATTTTATATAAAATAAAATCAATATTTTAACTTTTAATATCTCAATCAATAAAATTTAAAAAAAATTGTAATTTTTAGAATCTATTTATATCTATTCAAATTATTTAAGATCAAAATTTCAATCGATTTCATTTGTTGATTGTAGAGTTATTAATAGATGAAAATTATGGTTTTTGGTGTAAAAGAGTGGCCGGAATGTGTGGTAGGGGACTTGGTGAATGAAAAGCAATAGTCGCAAGGAGAGCAAAGTCCAATTTTACACTTTTACCAGCTTGTGCTGCTTCTTTCAAGCTTGCGGACCCTCGACTATAGGGAGCAAGAAGTGTCCTTTGCGAAGGCAGTGTGAATTCAATTACTTGTTTTAGTTTATTAGACATATCTTTTCCCTCCCCTAGTATGGATTGCACCATTGTCCAGCACGGTTAAAAATTGACGACTAATACATCTAGGTATGGTAAGTAGAGATACCTGTGTCATGAAAAAGTGAGGAGTTAATGAATCCTACAGTGCTCTGACTCATGATTGACGAATGAGATAAGCCTATGATTTTCAACGTATGCTACTTGCATCCACCTGCGTTGGCGTGTCAGTCAGGATGATTTTGGCGGCTCGTTGATTTGGTGGAAAACAATGTCCTGGTATCCCAATTGCAGTTTTGCCTAGAAATAGCATTCGTGTTTGGGACAATTTAATTCCCATGGCTTTGGATTCGAGATACTCCATTGAAACTGCCACATACGATGTGGAATTAATTTTGTGGATCCTTTGATTTGGATATTTTATCAATCTCCGCAGCACTCAAAATTCAGAAACTCCATTCCATCATCCACCTGAGTGTCAAATGCGATGGCCGAGCCACCGCCGAGAAATGGGGAGACAATATCTGGAATATGGATATCACCGATCTCGTCCCAGCAGTTGTTCCAATGAACCACCGTTCCAGTTTCTGGAGGTGCATCCCATCCCGACATAGTCTTGTTGCTCGGGGGGGATTCCAGCTGCTGCTGCTCGACAACTTTTTTTCTATACCCTCCCATAGTCATACCTGCCTCCCTTTTGAATATTCTACAGAAATGACTTTCTGTCAGACCAACTTCCTTTGCCATTTTACTTAGCGTCCATTTCTGGCCACCATTTTCCACTTCGTTCTCAATTAACTTCATAACCTTGTCCACGATTCTCTTTCCCCTTCCAGTCTCACCCAAATCATCAAATTCAAGTACCTTTTCCACATGGCCAGCAGAGTTCTTGTTCTTCACACGGTTAATGTGTGCACCGCCACTACTTCCGCTCCCCAGTCTCTCCTTATCAATATCCGGTCGACATCTCTTGCAAGCCCGAAACCCATTGTCCTCTGCTTCTTTCCAAGTGTCATGAAAAATGATGTTAGCGCGACGTGCAAGTCGCGAGGGACAAGTGGGTCGACAGTATATCTTGGTTGTAATGACACTGTAGATGAATGAAGAATGCGCCAGAGGATCACGAGACAGGAGTGCTTGGTGCCGTTGACTTGAGGTGAAGAAGTGATGTCCGTTTGACATTTGAATTATGGCCTTGAACGGAATTATGATTTAACTCAGGTATGTTTCGAATAGATTTGAATATGGTTGAGGATATACTAATAATCAATAATGAGAAGATCGCTGGGTATCGTTGATGCGGAGATGACTCAGCAATCACTGTGATAGAAGTGACCAATGAGAAGCTTACATTCCCTGCCACCAGATCATCTAACTTCATTTTCTCCAGGCCTACTACTTTGACTTGTTAAGATACGAGCTTCAAATTTAATTTTATGTTAAACGTCTCCTTGCTTTTACAATATCATCGCACAACACAAGTCCGGCACAATAGCAGGATATCTGCACGACAAGCTCGATTCTTCTAGGCTCAAAGCTAGTGGCTGCACCCAATATTCCAAAGACTTACGCAGCTTATAGTTTAAGTGAGAAGATCGGAACTTCAAAGTCCAAGGAACCAATTTCAAGATCGGCATTCCCATAAGTAAAGTTGAGGAATAGAAATGTCTGAATTAAAATCTCCATCTGCCTCGAGTGACCTCACCATGATTGGCATTACAGTCTTCCAACGTGTACGTCTGCTTCACTCTTTACGATTCTTTCATTAATCTTTCTACAGAGAGTCTACAATCTCCTTCTCCAGATTCCTTCCGGGAAAGTCTCCTCTTATGCTTCTCTTGCCAAAGCCCTCTCAACTGCGCCGCGTGCAGTCGGCGGAGCTTTGAAGCGAAATCCTTATGCGCCACAGGTGCCATGCCATCGAATCATCTGTGCTGATGGTGTATGTTCTTTCATTATTGTACTAAAATTAACATATGATCACTTATAGTACTAACCAGGTTGTTGATGACAGGCAATTGGGGGGTTCAAGGGGGAAGCGCAAGATGCGCCGTCGGGAATGAACCAAAAAGAGAAACTGAGCTTGCTAAAGAGTGAGGGGGTGGAGTTTGACGAGAATGGTCAATTAGTGGATGAAGAAAGGTGGTGGAATGAGTTTCGTGTCTGAGCATCTCTGCATTGATATTTGAGGTAAGAGAGTGGGATAGAAAAGTATATGAGAAATTTTATGAATTACATCGGGTTCATTATAATCAGACTTGCATGGCTCAACTTGATGAAATTTTTTTATTAACTCCTGTTTTTTCACCCGCTGATTAACAACTATAACTTGTCTAATACCGCTTTATTTTTGTTAAGCTTACTTATAATAGTCATAACCGGCAACCCGGGAAATTGTTTGGGCTCAGAACAGCACATATTATATTTAGAGTTTGTGAGATGGCTACTACTTATGGAAAAAATCTTTCTGGTATGGACCGATCCCATGCTCTTTCTATCAGAAATTCATCACTTGCCGCGTTCATGGGTTGGAAAAGAGTGTCATTGACGTAACTTCTTGAAATCGTGAAACTTCAGTCATATCAAGGTATAATATTGATTGAAGAATTAGATCGAAACCTCTTCCTTCAAACCGGAAAGGATCTGCTCAAAGATACCTACACCCTCTCTACCCAATGCCGTCCCCACGCCCACTATCGACGCACCAACGGTGCGCATTCTAGTAAAACTGGGACTGTCCTTCACTCCTCCAACACCGATTATCTTCGTGTTTCTCACACCCTCAACGAGCGATGCATCCAACATTTTTCGAATTGTCTTGACATTTCCTAATGCGATTGGATGTAATGCGTCACCAGCCATTCCACCAATACCTTCGCCATTTGAAGAACCTAGTACAGGGTTTCCGGATTCATCAATGACCAGACATGAGCCAAGAGTATTGGTTGCTGTGATAAATGATATGGGAATTCCTCCATCAAGTGAGGCTCCAGATTCCAATGCGGAAATCAAGTTCCTAAATTGCTCGGTATATGTGTAAGGTGGGGTTTTGATGCCAACGTGAATGCTGTTGGGCGCCTCGGCTTTTACACTTCTTATGACCTTTATGTATGAAGCCATAGCTTCTTCGTTATAAGCGGGAGGTGGTTTTCCCACGATATTCGGACATGAAAGGTTGATTTCCATCATAAGGTTGAGATTGGCTTTTCCATGTTGTCGTAAAACATGCCTATAGCATTCAGCAACCTCTTCAGCTGAGCCAGTAACGGAAATTATCCATGGTTTGGGAGTAAGAAGCTGAGAGCTTTCATCCTTTGCAATTTCAAGAAGGATACCCAAATATGAATCCAGAGATATGAATGAGTAACCGAGTGTGTTTAGGCTATTTGTCTCGCCTCGGATGACATTACTTCGGCCTTCTGAGATTGAAGCGCAGGTTGAGTTGGATTTAGGATCAAAAAATGTATACTGATGTAGTTGTGAATCATGTGGAAATGGATTGAGAAGCGACGTTCTGACCGTAACAGCACCTGTATGAGGACTACTGTAAAGGGCAAGGAGGTCGCTTTTACTTGTTGCCCACTAGTGATGACGATCAGCTCTGATATCCACGATAGCCTGTAATATTTGGCTATCCCGTTAGGGAGGTACAATCAATTTATTTTTAAGAAGTTTGAAAAGGGGCTTCGGTAAGACTGTAGGTATAGCGCTGTGGAATACTGGATCCGAGTCTTCTAGGTTTTTGTGAAGAGAAATTTGAGCTCGGGTGGGGAGATGAACTTACAGGATTAGCTGAATTTATCAGAGGAGGTGAAATCCCCAAGACATTTGTAGCTTGTTTTTTGGTCATGATTCTCTACCCAAGTAATTATTGTCGATGTCACTCTACACCGTCAATATCTATGGCAAGCAGAGTGGGTGGAGGGGGCGAATGGTATGTTTAGTTAACGCTTAGTAATCATCACCGAAATATCACCAGGAACAAGGTCAAATGTGGGAGGAGACACTACCACTACTCCGTGTAACTTTCATACTTTTCAGTCGGTACTTGGATACCACGTTTACTCTCGATATGTATTTAATGGTAGGCAGTCATCTTCTCGGTCCTCTCTTTTTCAGAAATGGATTCGCCTTTCCACATGTTTATTCCTGGAAGCCACGATAATGACAGCGCTCTATGCGACCTCTGATCAACTGCAGCGCTGAACGCCTTTTCCAAATCTCAAAGGACAACTCCTCGTCGCGGTTTTCATTACACGATGCTCTCTGGCTAGGGCGCGAGCATCATCTGCAGCCTTTGCTCGCAACATTCTGTTGGTGGCATAACACTTGCGCGCAGGCCAGCCGGAAGTTAGCACACCTACTGCGAGACTCAAACGCCCAATTGTATATGAGATGCATAAAGTCTCTTCATGGAAAGTGATCGGCAGCTTAAAGAAATCTGGTAGGCACGTCCTGGTTTTATTATTTGCCATGATGCTTATTCTCCTCGGTGGGACATTACCTCTATTGATCATCTGTAACATAAATTGACATTTAACGGCAGGTACCGCATTTCTACGAAGCACGTCCACTTCTTTGCATTCCGGAACTATAAACAACATCAAGCAAAATCCAGGCGTGATATGGGAGATCTGACGCAAAATTATGGCGGTTAAGTAAGGGGAAACTGATAGATTGCAGAGTTTGTGAAAGGTAGAAAGACTGCTCAGAGGTGGAATGGTGACACCTACGGAGAAGCTGTCGTGAAACATTCACTTCGAATCATGAGATGCGCACTTGATCGAATTTGGGATTCTGGAAACAGGAGAAGCAGAAAAAATGTTGGGCCAGGACCGTCCGAACAAGATAAACTGGTTGCTTGGTTCTCATCATGAGTCGTTAAACACACCAACACTCTCCATTGGGAATCATCGAAATCAAAACCTGTTAAAATGAAGATGCATGTTGGATTCGCTAGGAGAGCAGGGAAATCAATGTCACTGAACAACATCGGACGAAAATATCTCATGTTGCAACCATTATAAGTAGGTTGAGATCTCGGAATGTTAAAGCTTCTTTACTCCCAAATGTCTAAGTAGGTGCTATCACTGAGCTCTGTGACTATGTTTAAAAGAGGCGGAGGCTATGGCATCACAACGTTCGCAAAGTATGATGGAGTTTCGCTACTTCCTATCCATAAATAATGGAGGAGTGTTGTTATGCCATCTTAGGCTTTCAAAGTTTCTCCAGCCAACTTCGAATTCATCAATTATCCAACGGACCAATCAACCTGGTCCCATGCCTTATATCAAGCGATAGAGAGAGTTGTAGCCTAAGGAGAATTTAGCAGTAAGTTACCCTTTCTTCTCTATTGGCTCTTTTCCGAGAAAGTTTTTCATATCATCCTGCAAAATTAGTACCGAACCAACATTTGTTATAATAATTGCTACCTCTTGAATTTATCCCGTCTCAATAGAGCATTGACACGTACCATGATCGCCCCACGCTCATGCAGAGTTGCGGATCACAGCATGAATTCGAGTTTGCAGTTTCCAAGAGTGGATCCCAGCCAGAATGGGATTCAAATACCGATACCCCCAAGTGATCTTTTCCCCAGGTTTAAAGAATGGATCAATCGTTACCGGACCATTACGAAACCCTCGGGATTTCTTATAATGCTGTTGCACAGGATATCAAGAACGCCTTCTTCGCATTGGCAAAAACCCACCATCCCGATAAAACTAATGGAGGACCAACGAAGGAATTTGTGAAGGTCGGTTTTGTTTTGTCTAGTGAAGCAGGAGTATTGAGGAGAAGTGGTTCGCGGGAACCTTGAACAGCTAATCTGTTAAAAGGTCAGAACGGCCTACGAAGTCTTATCCGACAGAGATCAGCGAAATGTTTACGATCGCCAGTTTCAAAAAGTGAGGCCAAATGTGGAATATCAAACATGGAAGGCACCAGACAACTATACGTACGAGAGAAAACGAGAACGACGGTTTTCCTATAGGACAGGATCGAGTGCAAGCGAAGCTCCAAAATGCTTTGAAGCAAAAGAGGCGGAAGAGAGGAGGAAAACAGAGGAAGAGAATATCAGAAAAGCACGCGAATCATTAGATGCTCTGATGAAAGAGTTGGAGGGAATTTCGGGGCGTCTAGAAAGAGGAGAATATTGAGTTGGAGAATTAAAAAAGATGCCAACTGGATGGAAAGGTGGGAGACAGAGGATTTGGAGGAGACCTTTATGGATGAAGATCAACATTTCCAACTTCCGTGGATGGGATATATTGACTACAGAAGACACGCCAGACTCAAAGCCTTTGTGCATTGCCTCGTTTGGAACAAGCCTCGGAACAATTTGGGACCGTTTAATTCAGCTTGCATTGCGTGGCTCGCACCGCACCTCTCTGATTATATGATGTTAGATCTCGAGCGTCGAAAGTGAGACGTGGTATTTCTACCAAGGTCGAGGGAATGGATTAATGACACTGTGTTGGGTAGGGTAGCAGGTCATGGATTAGCAGTGAGAATGAATGGTATAATAAGATTGCGAGGAAAGGAGAGAACTAAATCCGGATGGCTACTCACATGAAATTCGGCGGATTAAACTATACTTGTGCACATCGAGTGAGGCATTGCGACATTGAATCAACCACTTTACATTCTTGCGGTAAATTCTCATGGTCATGCTCTTTTGTTTCGTTAGCCTTAGCCGTCCAGTCTGACCTTCCCGTCCAGTTATGTCTTTTATTGGAAGTATCCCGTAGACTACCAAGTTTTATGTTTATCTTTCCACCCTTTTTCGCGGGCATTTTGCATCCCTCTCTTTACCCGGTCCATATATGCGTCGAATGACTTCATATTCTTCGCAGGTGAACTTTAGATAGGTAGGGCTTGCTTGATCATGTTTCGCATTCCGATTGGAAATTTCTGGCATTTTCAATGTAGCTCCTGGTTCGGTCAATCGACCTCTCTAACGCCTTCATCACCTTCAACCTAAACCATTTATGTTTTCTTCCATTGTGTCAAATACTTTGCCTCATCAAAAACTTAGATCCAGCTGATTGGACACATCGGATCACTTTCCACACGAAAGGGCTTTGTTAACTCGGACTTCCCCAATACAAAACTCCGATATATCAGCTCCCACAGCCTCCATCAAACTCTACGTTACACAAACCTTTAACACCGCCCCACGCCCCAGCCTTATATCTCATGCTTCCTTGATGGATGCATAGGACGCGCAATCAATATTCTCTCATCCATCCACATCATTATAATCATGCACACAAAACAATATATAGGCTCAATAAGTACCGAAATCACTTGGCTAAATCAACGCGTCTCACACTCAAAACTTCCAGTAGACTTTCACAAAAGCATTGACCGTCCCTATTATGATATTTTTGAGTTCGGCTGAGCAATCTGACGTAAAGAAAGCGGCGCACGTCCTGTAGATCCCATCGGTTTTTCATAGGATGTTTGATGTTGGGTCTTGATAAATATACCAACTGTTCAATCGCACAACCAAGATGCAAATATATGAAGAAGCGGGGATGTCAGCTCAGTTGGGTGTCTGTTTCAAAATGCATTTCTTTATCTCGATAGATTTTGGTTGGTTGAATCTCGGCGGGATACCAAGACGCGGGCGCTATATTATAATCAGCTCGTGTAACTTATACTTGCAGCTATATTTCCCCAACCTTTTCCCTGTGACTTTGCTTCTTTGACATCCTTTACTATCTGGAATATTTAAAACCCAACAATCCCTTTTTTAAAATACTTTTCCATTACTCTGATGTTGATATTTTACCGTTAATAGAATATATTTAAATGTTACAAGTAGCAACATGAAGTTACTTAGCCCTTTGTCGTTCCTAGCCTCAGTCATAAGCATTAGTATGTACCTTTCAACGCCAAGCTTGGACAAATCCCTCTAATTCAAATTATAGTTCCCACAACTTCTTCTCTCGCAACATATTCTACTAGCTCCGGAGGCCCCTCTTACTCGGTTGGAATATCCGCAAGTAATTCAAACAATATCTACTTTCAACTTACAGCTCCTACTTCATACCAATGGGTCGCTCTTGGCATTGGGTCCCAAATGTCAGGAAGTACCATCTTCGTGATGTATGCTGATGGCACGGGAAACGTGACCCTCTCTCCTCGAAAAGGCACCGGACATGTCGAACCAAAGTACGATAGTAGTATGACTGTTAAATTACTTGCTGGAAGTGGTATTGTAGACGGAAACATGGTGGCCAATGTCCTCTGCACAAGCTGCAGCTCCAAATTAGCATCCACAACATCGACGTCGTCAAATTGGATAGCTGCGTGGAATTCTGGCTCGGCACTAGACACCACCGACACGTCGAAGTCTATATCTCAACATTCGGGATCGAATCATCGCTCCTTTACGTTTGATCTTTCCCAAGCGCAGCTAGAATCTGACTCGAATCCCTTTACCTTGACTTCTGCAGCTACAACTTCTTCATCATCTAGTGCCGGCTCTTCATCCTCGTCAAGCTCACCTGCATCTAGCGGAATTTCTCGCGTTCAATCATACGATATGGCGCATGGAATAATCATGGGAGTAACCGTAGTACTTCTCTTCCCTCTTGGAGCACTCTCCATGCGAATCTTCGGTAGACCCTGGCTTCACGCTAGTCTACAAATCATCTCATTTATCTTCTTGATCGCAGGTCTAGGATTAGGAATCAAACTTGCAGGATTGAGATATGGATCATTCGGAACAAATCTTTCTCGTCGTACCGTTCTTGCTGAAATCATCACTAAGAGACAGTTTGGTGCGTTTGGAAGTAGTACTTTTACGGGTACACCTCCTTGGGCTACTGCTACGGGTACGAATACAGGGGGATTTAATAATCCGACGTCGACTTCTGATTCCGGATCTGGCTCTAGTTCGTCTGGTTCTGGTTCCGGTTCCGGGGCTGCATCCCAAGGCTCTGGAAACGCGGCGATTACAGGCGCTTCGGTTACTCCAAACTTAGGCACGATTGTGAGTCTTCTTCCCCTATGATCCCTCATGTCTTCCCAACTCATAACTTACATAACAGATCGCAAATACAACACATATGATCTTCGGTATCATATTAGTAGTTTTATTCTTCATCCAGCCCTTCCTGGGCCTCATACATCACTGGAGATACATGCGAGCTCAACGCCGAGGAATGTTTGGATATATCCATCTATGGTATGGTAGGATAATAATTGTTCTTGCGGTGATTAATGGTGGGTTGGGTTTGCAATTGGCTTCCAACACGAAGAATGGAGAGATAGCTTATGGAGTCATTGCGGCATTTATGGGATTGTTTTATATTGGCGTTGTGATTTTTACGGCTATGAGGAAAAGGAGAAATAGAGAGTGGTCGAAATCATTCTAGGTGCGGGATTAACTTGCTGGAGTAAAGGGCGCTCGGTGAGGTATGGATAAATGGGAATGGTGCAAGTTACAAAGGTATGAATTCGCGGGATATGAATTGGTGTTATAATCCTTTAGTTTTTCCAATTTTCCAATTTTTGGATATTTACAATAATGATACAAAAGAGAAAGTTCCTCGTCTCCTATGACCTATTGTTACGTGTCGGCATCTCTGGGCAGATATTTCCTCCAGTTGTCCAATGATGGCTTGTTCCATTAACAACTCTACTTCTTCTTCCCATGTACCAATTAAGCCACCCCAGATGATTATGTATTCCGGTCTCCCCATATCACGATTTAGTCTCATCGACAACACCAGGGTGAGCTTCTAGCCATCCCATTAGCGCGAGAATTGATCGCGCTTTCGTCCGAAAAATAAGCACCGCAAAACCGCTTGATGCCTAAAGGAATCGCCGAATGGCAGAAAAGATTACTTTCTCATGTCCAAGCCGCAAGCAAATTCTCATCGAAATTCCAATCCAACGAATTCAATAAATCGAAATCCGCAATCATGGGCGGAAAGTTCATGGCTTCTTCTAATGAGCCTGGCTGGAAATATGTTGCGGTAGCACCCTGCTCTTGTTGAGATACATCTCCATTAATAGTGTTGTAAGAAGTCTCGGAATTGTTCATGGGGTGGTTGCGATTGTTTTCCGAGACTATTTGGAAGTTAGTATACTTCAAGAATTTATGACTAGGGAGTAGAAACTACCCTGGACACAGAGAAAACTTACTACTTTTAATACTGGCAGGAGGATTGATGGTCTTTCGCCAACGTAAGAAGCAATCATGGACATGACTGATAGACAATCTAGATTGAATTTTAATATCTATAGGAGAAAAGTCCTCGCGTCGTCGATTCAAATCTCCTGACCCAGCACTTCTCCACATTCTGGCTAGTGCCTCAGCAATACGATCCGAAAAATCATTTGTAGCTAAACTTGTTGATCTCGCTGCCAGAATTGCGGCGTTGAAGAGAGATCTCCCTTGTGTACCATCGAACTGCATGGCATATGTACTGTTTAATATCTTTAGCAAGACACATGATGCGCAAATTAAGTTTTTGAGAATGTAATATGAGCAATAAGGAAGAATAGCTTCGGAATGAAGATCGTAGTCAAGTAGAGCTTGAATGAATTTTATGGCGGAGTTGTAGGCTAAAGACAGGGCAGCTAAATGATTTTGCGAGAACTCCGGGATATAAAATGCGAACGTGTGTAGATGAAGCCGAGCTGCAAGTAGGTATAATTTATTCAGTGCTAGAATTGTGAGTGACATGAACAAGACAAGGTACGACTAAAGGAGATACTTACATGAGAACGTAACGCTCTCGGCTTCCAGTTGTTGATATTGACGTTCAAGCATACTAGTAACTGATATTTGTTCATCTATATCGGACAAAACTCCCGTCACCTCAGAACTGTTCCCATATAACTTTTTCGAAACCTTTTGACAAAATTTCTCAATCTTTAATCGATGTTTAATACCAGGAGGGAGTATTTCGGAATTTTGTTCGAGGCCATCTCCAAGTCCCCAGTCATAAATAGTTATTGTGGGTTGGCCATTTGCAGTCGATACGCTGGTTTGAAAATTAGTCCGTCAAGCCCATGGTAAGAAATGACGAGGCAAACGCAAACCTCTGAGAAACAATGTTACATATCGCCCACGTCAACTTTCTATCCCTCAGTTCAGCTTCGGATACATCTCTCGTCTGTTTTAGGAAATCTTGTGCATGACGAGGACGATGCATCCCCATTTGAAGAGAAATTTGCATCATGATTCCACTCAACATGGATGTTGGATCCAATTCACTTAGTCCCATGGTAGCTGAAGCTTTATCATTCCTACTTTTTGTGAAACCTCGAATTAAAGGTACAGGCCAAGTACATAACAACGCGAGGGCTTTGATAGATGATGCTCTTTGAGGCATATCAGATATAGAGTTCCATAAAAATTTCATATATGCCTTCGATAGGTTTAATACCAAAGTAGGATCATGTGGATAACGTCTAGCTGATACAAGAACGATTCCCCACCCAAGTACTGGGTCTTGAGCGAATATTTGATCGCATGTTTGATTAGGATCAAGAATTGGACATATATGATGATATCGAGAGAAATACCTATATAGGAAGAATGAGTTCGAGTCGGGCAAACTAATACACGAAGAGACTCAACTGATCGAATAGGAAAGAAAGTTGTTCACCAGAAACTAAAATGCCATCAATCTTTTGATCTTTTGGTTTCAATTCTGTAGAGGATGAGGCAATGTTTTCCTTTTCCGAATTATCAGGAGAATTTGCTGCAGCAAGTTGTGCTGATTGTTTTGCGACCAATTCCCTCAACTCCTCTATTTCTTTTTGCATCTCGGCATGTTTGCTGAAGATTTATCAGTATGTAGCAACAAATCGATTTTAGAATCATCATACTGTCTCTTTGCCACCCTTTTGAAATCCGAGTCTAATTTGCATTGAATACCAAGACGAGTGCACCTACAACAAGCCTTGAATGGTTCTTTTTCAACATTACAACCAAGCTAGAGAGGTATGTCAGTAAGATAGCTTCTTCATAGAAAGCGTGGATACATACTTTTTGTTGTCTACATTCATTACACGACTTTATTGAAGCTGGTATCTTTTGTGGTCGTTCCATTTGATCACGAGACCTTTTTCCTATGCTCGTGTGAGATGTTGTATCATCAGAATGAGGATGATCTCCATCATCTTTAATACTATTAGGTGTCATATTTCAATGAGTATCAATCCCTCCTAACATATGAAGTATCCGAAGTCGTGCAAAGACTTGAGTAAAGTGCATTCTGGTGTTGAAGACTGAGGAACGTTGAATGAAAAAGTCGAGGTTAACCTTAATTGAACGGGTTGAGGCGCAAACAAATAATTACATTAGTCATAGATTTAGTGTGTGGCTGGGAATTCCCAGTGATTCTTTGACCGTTTTTAAGACAAGCGCTGGCTCCACTATCAGCCCTGTTGTGGGGTAGAACGTGGAACAGGAGAGGAATGAACATAGAGAGACTATGGAAGAGAGTAGAGAAGAGAGAAGAGAGAAGAGAGACTATAGAGGAGAGAATAGGGAACACAGAACACAGAACACAGGACATAGGACACAGGACACAGGACACAGGACATAAACTTGGAAACAGTCTCAATCAGATATCATCGCTCAAAAAGACTATAAATACGGCCTAGTATACGATTATCTAATCGCCCTCAAATTCCAACACCCAGATCATTATGAGTTCATAGAACGTTTTCGTGTGCCCATAGAGTACAATGTCATCTCCGCCTTAGGAAGGCTCGACCATCACAATGTAAGACATAGGTTAGTACCTCGTAGGATGATCCCCCGCATTTACCAAGAGGCTCTCTCCTGTTTATCTACATTACCTCTAATCCTGAACTCGCATTACTTCTAGAGACGACTGCTTTCAAATATGGAGATTCGGAGAGCCCTAGTCACTGGTGGTCTTGGGTTTGTTGGATCAGCAATTGTCAATGCCCTTCACGAAAAATACCCTTCTTGTTTGACCACAATCCTGGACATTTCTGATCCCGGAAAGGGGTGGAAGATACCATCCAATATCGATCATATGGTGTGCGATATTCTACACCCAGAGGATTTAGCAAGAGTTCTTTGGCATGTCAAACCGGACGTCGTTATTCATACGGCGGGAATAGTTCCTCATTTGAGTGAAAGATACCATCGTAGGATAGAGAAGGAAGTACGACAAATCAATGTTGAGGGGACTCGTAATGTATTGAATGCCACGAGAGATGCTGGAATAGGTGCATTTGTGTATACAAGTAGCTGTTGTTGTGTGATTGATGATTGGTCCCATCCCTATCCAAACATCGATGAAAGATGGCCCACGGCGAAAAAATCATCAATATATGGCGAATCAAAGGTAATAATTCCTAGATATGGGGAGCTACTTGGCTGACTCGAATAAAAGGCTGAGGCTGAGGCAATTGTCTTAGCAGCAAATTCACCTACCTTCTCAACATGTATCCTCCGGCCATCAGTCCTTATGGGTCCGGGTGACCACCAGCTTATCCCACCTATCCATGCCTGTATAGCAAAACGAGAAACTTCCTTCATTATTGGATCTGCCGATAATCTTTGGGATATAACCTATGTTTCAAATGTTGCTGACGCTCATGTTCTTGCAGCCGAGAATCTCCTTTCGAAGACGCCCACCGCTGCCGGAGAAATCTTTTTCATACAAAACAATACACCCATCACATTTCGGGATTTTAGCATAGCTGTATGGAAGGAATTTGGACATATCCCATCTTATGAAGTGACAATACCGGAAGGTTTAGCTTGGGTAGCGGGTTTATTGGCAGAAGTTGCGACATGGTTAACGGGGTCGAAGGAACCTACTCTGAGTAGAGGTAGCGTGAATGATGCTTGTGCCGTAAGATATGCGAATGGCGAGAAGGCGAAAAGGATCCTGGGATATGAAGCAAAAGTAGATTTGGAGGAGGGGATTCGATTGAGTTGTGAGGAGTATAAGACGAGACTCGCGAGTCGAGAGAAGGGCGAAATGATGTGAGGGCAATTGTGCAGTTGTGTTTGAGTAGAAATTATAGAAAAGAGTCGAAGAGTAATTGCAGAAGATGGTCTAGTCTAATAATGAAGAGTCATAGCCGTTAAATTCAGTAAACCATACATAGCAATGAATCGTATCCAACAGGACAATACCTTGGACTTGGGGAAACGGCATCAAGATGTTCCGCTCTTTTGCGCATGCTAACAGCGTCTTGTGCAGCTGTCAACATTGATTCAGAGCCTCCACAAATCAATGCGATGCCAGTACTTTCTTTCATTCCACCCGCATATCTCATATCTTTCCATGTGTCTCGGGTGCATCGCACATATCGATCGGACTGGGGCTTTCGTGTTACTGGCTCGAAACGAATTTTCTCCGGGATACTCCACCACGAATTGGGCAAAGGAGCTTCTAAGCTTAACTTTCACTTTCACAGAGTATTCTCCTTACCGACCGTGAGTCTCCTGCGACGTGGAATTGCGGGCAGAAGATGCCTAGATTGAGCTTTGTGTGGCTTCAGATTGTCGCTTAGGATTGGATCTAGACATCCTGGCGACTGAGATGTGTTCGCAGATCCGTAAATTGACTGCTGATTAATTTGGCATGTATTAATATTCGATGGGTTTTCGTGATGTTGTTTCGATTCTTTTAGGAAGAGGGTGAATATTTTGCGTGAAGACGCTGTTGATGGTGCGAGAGTGGTGGCATAACACTGTGGACTTGGGTTGTTAAGCTTGGATAATTAAGCTTATGAGGACTTGAAATGAGCTCCACAAAACAAGCTCAGATGCCAAAACCTTCTCTCGACGTCGTCACATCGAATATGTCTGGCTTGAGGATTCAAATGATCGACAGTAAAATTTTCATTTTGTATACAGAAAGCTATGTACAGATTTACCCAAATTTCATTCAATATCTGCGATGAAAACGCCATGACTGATGAGCGGTCTCTCTGTCTATAATTGTGAAATCCTCATACCTTTATTCCATGCCTGGTTACCGCTTAATCGGACGCTCTCGCGTCCTCCACTCGGATTGAGTGTTGTATGATCCACTCCTAAATATACCTGATTATTTGCTGTCGATACCAGACCAGCCTCTTCAGCAGCGGCGAGTGGTTCATATAGAACATATCCCTCTGTTGGATCAGCCGCAGTAAAGAGTGTAAAGTCATCAAAGAAATTGGCGACGTCGTACTTGGCTGCGAGAAAATATTGGGCTTTAATAGCAGGAATAATCAAAAGGAAGGAAATTCCAAATGGTAAGGTATGTATGGTGTGAGTACATCATGATTGCTTGGAACAGATTTAAAAGTATTTACAAGAAGTAGTAAGGATCGTGATGGAGAATGTGCTTTCCAGTTCTGCATTGATGCTTTATAGACATTTCTTTACCTGCCTTCACCCTTCTTATATTCAAAGCTATCCTGCGACACCATCAAATGATGCTACTGATACACTCACTCATTTGCCTCAATCCAAAAGTCCATGAGATAAGCATACAAGGGGCCATCAACTCTGGTCCCAAGTATTCGGTCCTTTTTCCGAGGTTCTTCAAAACATGTTCATTGGAATTCGCAAGACAATTATATTGGCCATCGGAGATGAAACCCAAATCATCTGTGCAATAAGAACATTCGAAAGCCATGCGTCCAGACCATCAAATGCTACATATTAGTTCTTCTGGGATACACCTGCTCTTTTGAAATGCATAATTGGGAGGATTAACCTTTGTGCGAATGGCACTTGAGTTCCCTCTTTCCACCCGGGGCAAGGATGAATTTTGAGTATTGAGTTAATCAGAAAGTGGGACTACCATATTCCAAATCCAAAGATATTGTCACCATTTCTGTGTTACACGATACCACAAGAGCTAGAGGCACACAGTTACAAGGCTGCATGACTGGAAAAGTTCTACCGAAAGGATTTAGCCGAAAGGAAAGCTTGTAAATCGTGATAACAATGCAAGGTACAACTGTGACTCCTTTTTAACATCCAAGTATGATCGCGGAGATTACTCGTCACAGAGCAGACACCTTAGAAGATGGTACAACCTCTGGATTGGCGGACTTCTGGGGGTGGAATCTTGTACCCGGTGTCAAAACCTTACTAAATTTTAGTCTGCCACGTGATCACGGGGGGGGGGTAAATACCTTCAATGGTGAAAATGTTCCAGCCGCCTGACATATCCGGGGCAATGCGATTGATCTGTAAAAGATTATCCAATTTCTGTACATGCCAAAAGCATGTACTCCACGAACCGAGCTTCAACTGGATACAAGCCTCAATAATTGGGTTCATACTTGGGACTTTTTTTCTGCGTTTACCATTTATGACACAGCCAAAAAAACCCACACCTGACATTTGGCTGTATCTATCAATGGACATAATAAGTCTTCCCAGAGTTTGATTATTTCAACTTGGTCATTGAGCTAAATTATATATATATATATATCTATGCTCGTGCAATATCAAATAAGGATATCGGAATCACCAGGCACGTACGAGTAGACGCGGCGCTAGATTACGGGCCTTTCTAGATTTATATTCCCGGGAGTTGAAAATGGCATCCTTCACATCTAACGTCGACTCCGGAAGTTTAATGTAACGGGTATTACCACCCAACATATATTCTTTCATGGGAGGGTGAGATTACTATCGGTCATTCTAATGACTGAAGTAGAGCAGTTACTGTTTAGTACAATATGCTCATGTTCAGGCCCCCATTCAAAATCTGCCGCTACTCAAAGAAGAATGAAATTGTGTGAGATTCTTCTTGTCGCAAACCATGATGGCGATTACATGCTGGGAATGGTCCTCCCTGACACTATTCGAGATATTGAGCCTCTGTGGACACCAACGGATAGATTTTCCACAAATTCTTATGACCTTGCGGAACGGAACGAGAAGGAATTAAAGTTTTGAGGCAGCCAAAGGTCCTAACAAGCAGACAAAAGTGTAATGAGGAAGCTATACCAACTGGTCGCTGGTGCGGTGTGGCTTCGGTTTAGATATCCAAGCGTTCCAGCAAGGCAGACAATATATACAAGCACCAATTCCTTTACTAGAAGGTTTCGATCACAAAATACGTGAAGATCAATCATCATTGAAAGAGATTATTTTTCGTTTATTTTAAATTCATTTTCATCAAAGATACAGATTTAGGCTACCTAAATTTTCCGCGCAAATAAATTCCCACCCAACCCGCAAATCCCGCATCATATGTACACATTTTTAAATATCCCGCCATTTAATTCATAAATTCATAAGCATTTACCACCAGTCACCGTGGTTGTGCATAGCAGTAGCAACCTTGACGAAACCGGCAATGTTTGAACCAGCAACCAAGGATGGGTATTCACCATCCTTTGACTCGACGTATTTCTTGGCAGTCTCCAATCCGTTCTCGAATGCATTCTTCATGATATCCTTGAGCTTCTCATCAACTTCCTCTTGGGTCCAGCTGATACGAGCACTATTTTGTGCCATCTCAAGACCGGAAACAGCAACACCACCAGCGTTGGCAGCCTTTCCTGGTGCGTACCAGATAGCTTCACCCTTCTTCTCCTTTCGCTCAGCCTCGAAGACATCAATAGCCTCTTGTGTACATCCCATGTTGGATCCCTCAGCAATGTATCTAGCACCGCTAGCAACCAAAGCCTCAGCCTCTTCCTTGCTGACCTCGTTTTGGGTAGCACATGGAAGTGCAACATCAACCTTGACGTGTGTCCATGGTCTAGCACCCTCAACGTACTTGTACTTTCCTCCGTGTTCGAGAGCGGTAAGGGATTGTCTCTTGAGCTTCAACTCAGCAATCTTTCCGACATCCTCTGGGGTGAAGTATGCATCTCCTTCAGCGATCAAAGAACCTTGAGAATCGGAGAGAGATACAACGGTAGCACCAAGTTCGATACATTTGAGAGCAGCATATTGAGCGACATTTCCGGATCCGGAGATGGCGACACGCTTTCCTTGGAATGAGCCTTGACCGGCGTATTGAATCATGTGAGCGACGTAGTAGACGAGACCGTAACCAGTAGCCTCAGGTCTGATCAAAGATCCACCCCAGCTTCCTCCCTTTCCAGTAAGAACTCCCTCCCACTTGTTTTGAATGGCCTTGTAGGCACCGAAGAGGTAACCGATTTCTCTTCCACCAACGTTGATATCACCAGCCGGTACATCAGTATCAGCTCCAATATGTTTGCTCAATTCACGCATGAAAGAAACGCAGAATCTGCGAATTTCGTTGTCGGATTTGCCCTTTGGATCGAAATCTGCTCCTCCTTTACCACCTCCAATGTTTACTATTGAAAAGATCATTAGTAAACATGTTCAATTCATGATTTCCGCCCTGTTGTTTTCACTTGATGCCAAAGCGGACAGTAGTGAATGGTCGAAACTTACATCCAGTCAAAGCGTTCTTGAAGATTTGCTCGAAACCCAAAAACTTCAAAACACTGAGATTAACGGTAGGGTGGAATCTCAATCCTCCCTTGTATGGTCCAAGAGCGCTGTTGAATTGCACACGGTATCCACGGTTGACTTGGACTTGGTTCTTGTCATCTTCCCAGACGACACGGAATTGAATAACTCTTTCAGGAATGGAAACGATCTTGAGGGCAGTGCGGTATTCTGGGTTCTTTTCGAAAAGGGTGGAGTTCTCAAGAGTTGAGGCAAGCTCTGAAGGAGAAACGGTTAGTCAATTCTGATATCGGAGAGATCCATGGAAGACAAACCGTTGTAAGCTTGCTCGAACTCGGGCTCAGATGGAAGGTTAGACATGATTATTGTTGCTAGTACTGGGTATCAGATGAATAAATTTACAAAGTGAAAGTCTATTGAAGGCAAAAAATAAGAGATTTACGATATAGAGAAGAACAAGGCAAGATTGGAGGAGAGAGACCTTTTTGTATCAAGGTGGAGGGAACTAAAAGTAGGAACTAGTAATTGTCTGACAAGGTGATGGCTTGTATGTGCTCTCCATATCTCCAGTAATTTTTGTGGCTCCGATATGGGAGGTTCGCATAAACTCGAGGAGGGGTGGAGAAAGTAATCAAGATGGATGACTTGATAAATATTTTCCCGTTGGATTATTCCTAGCAAATCAGCGTGGCTCACTCGTCTTCGTGCATGATCGCTCTCGTTGCAAACCTGATAGGCCATCCTGTCACAACCTTCATTCTCACAGCGGAGTTAGATGTGCCATGCGAAAATTGAAGAAAATCTGATCGATGACGTGACACCCTCAACGCCGTGATCGGTCTTGTCGTTACATTGCATACTCTACGGCTGAAGCCATCATCCCACCTGATGTTGGGGTATCGGGGGTGGCACCGTGAGGAGGGTCGAAATATCAAATCGTTGTGCGCGTTTGATTTGCTCACCCAGGCGACCCAAGCCAAACTGAGCATAGAGTCAGGAAATCGAACCTTTCCGTTCTCTCTCCTTCTCTCGCCTTTCACTTTTACTGGATACTCACACTCCCGACCGCGGGAAATCAACAGCGGAAATAAAGCAATACTTCGTCTTGGACGGTATAGATTTGAGAAGAGAGGTCCAAATCAACCAATAGCAAATAAATACGGAGTCACCGATTAATCAAATAGAAATTCTTATCGCGCTCTTCCTATTGATCAATACAATTATAGATGAACAGCCCAAGCTTCATGTAGCAAGCTTCATGTAGCCGAAATCTCGCATTAGCACGGATAATCAACAAAGTTTTCTTGAATGCACCAAAGCATGTAACCTTATGGCGCATGTTAGCCACGCTGGGGTAATATTTGATCAAGGATGTGAGGCGAAAAGAAGAATGCGCTGCGCATCAAAACCAGCATAAAAATCTCAAAGGCTCTTATCCGGATATATTTCAGGTTTCCTATATGTCCCGAAGTCTTGGAACTGTACCCATGAAAATATTTGGTAATACTTCATCTTGTTCCTGCAGAAGCGTAGGAGGTTCACCATGCCACCTCACTCTCATATGGTTTTTTCTGCGGCAATTGCTGGACCTTGATCAATAATTCAAGCAGATTCATCGTTTCATGAAGGTGGCTCATGGTGGGTGCCAACGTTTTCAGTATTCCTGGTTGAGATAGGAAGAAATATTTGTCAACGTTGTGATGAATACTTTCGTGCTTCAGGATTCAGCCGGTATCGGACGAGGAGTAATTCGTGGAACTGGGCTACGAGAGGCGCTGTTGATACTATAGGAATTCGCCGAAGATGAAACCACGACGGTCAACATCGTTTTAATCTTTGATCTCGTTTTATGCAATCGCAGAGATTCTTCATTCTGGTGAGTAGCGGACCTTCATAGATGGCTGGATGCAAACTTCATCAAGATTCTGGTGTACACTGAGCCAGGAAATGATGAAGGGGCTTTGGCAATCATCATTACCTAGCATGCTTCCGAGAGGAAATCAAAGCACGATG
Source organism: Sclerotinia subarctica (assembly GCA_025389085.1). NCBI lineage: Eukaryota > Fungi > Ascomycota > Leotiomycetes > Helotiales > Sclerotiniaceae > Sclerotinia > Sclerotinia subarctica. The sequence continues at coordinate 1,919,576 of QRFI01000010.1, read as the reverse complement.
AAAGACACAAATGTCTTAACTGACTCTCTTTGCGACGAAGAGAATTATATTTTTACTTTGTTTCACCCAATACTAGTCACCCAAACTAATCCGCATCAGTAGGATCCCAATCTGTCACCAAATATTCATCAAGGCTATCCATTTCCTTCAGATCCTCGTCCTCAATTTCAAATCCATCAGTATCAGCATTGGAAATCATTCTTTCCTTCTTTATACTTTTCGGCAGTGGCACATAACCATGTTGTAGAGACCATTTTACCAGCAATTGCGCGGGAGTACACGAATACTTCCTCGATAAAGAAACGATTTTGGGATGTGTCATTCGCAAAGCTTGAACTAAAGGTGCATAAGCTTCAACTACAATGCCATGCGATTGACAAAATGAAGTAATATTGATTCGAGTGTTGAACGGATGGACTTCGATTTGATTTACGGCAGGGATTATTTTCGGCTTGGCGTCAAGTATTTCTTGTAACTATTGATGAGCGGAATATCAGTATTTTTTCTGCGAATAAAGCGGGCGGAAGAGTATAGGAAAACGACATTTAAGGGCATTGGGCGAGAAAGATTTGAGAGGACTCTAGGAGTCATGAAATCAATCGGAAAGGATTATGCTAATGTGGCTCAAAAAGTTTTGGAAGGACCACAGGAAAGGAAAGGAGACTTACATGTTTGATGCCAAAATTACTCACACCACCAGCTCTCACTTCTCCATCCGCGATAGCATCCTCAACTGCTCTCCAACATTCCAATCTGCGCCGCTTGCCACCATATGGACTGTGCAACAGATATAAATCAATATAATCCAATCCACTTCTCTTCAAACTATCCTTTACAGCCTTCCGTGTCGCATCGTAGCTTGTATTCGTTTTAAGTTTCGTCGTGAACCACAAATTCTCTCTTTTGACGTCTTTATTAGCACTTAGGTATTTCTTGATTGCCGACCCAACTTGTGCTTCATTTGCATACCATTCGGCAGAATCAAATGCGAGATATCCTACCGAGAGAGCTGTTGATACGGCGGTTTCGGTTTCGCGACCAGAAGTCATGTAAACACCGAGATGAATACGGGGCATTTGCAGACCATTGTTGAGGGTGATGGTTTTGCTTAGTGATGATGGGCTGGGCATATTGAAATATTTATAGATGATATGTAAAGGAAGTGAGGTTTGGCAGATAGAAATTGTGTAATTCACTCAAAACACTACTCCACCACTCGTACCGCTCAGTGAGTGGGAGATAACATAGAGGGCGGTCAAGCATGGCAAAAAATTGTTCAGCTGAACGATGACGTCGATAACACCAGACCTACTTGCTACGTATACGTGGAGATAGGAACGACTTTCAGCTGGTTTGCTATTTACATTTTAACATCGACAATATCAAAGATATAAAATACAGTTCATTCCCTTAATCACACTCGATATATTTCAGTCATAATATATATGAGAACGTCAACATGCCAGACCAAGCATCTGTAAATCGATCTCTCAATACCGTTCGAACTGAGCTCGAATACTTACAACAATGTGGTGCTCTTGCCCCAGCCCAATTTCAGTCAATTATGGCACAACTACCTGTAAGCAGTCTGGATTTTAGCCCTTCATACATTTGATCCGGGTCTTGTGATGTATTTTCCCACCCATTCGCTGTATACTTTAGAGTGCAGAATTTGAGGTATAATGTCGAAGGATACACTAACGCTCAAGGCAGCAAGGAAATGGACAACCATCCCACTACATAGATCCTCGATATAATCCAAACGGCGGTTTCAATCCAAGCAAAATGAGCCAGGAAGCACAGGATCCAAACCATCCTGCACACCCTCAAAACCCCAAGGTATGTCATATTGGCATCCAGTTTACGCTCCAGAGCTAACCTACAAAGCATCATGAATGGGCAAAGAAAATGGCTTCGAAATTTGGTAATGCTGCCATGCTTGGCGCTGGGGCAACGTTTGGCGGGGATTTGGTTAATGATATTATGAGAAAGTTTTAAAGGACGTGATTAGACACTCGGGAATAGAATGAATTGATTGGTAACCTTGAATCAGACTAATATTTGACAAACTAATTAGCCTTGCAATATTCGTGATCGCTCTACAACGTTTACTTCTTGGTGAGTTATAATCTTACATTTCGGCGGCATGTGCGACCAACATTTGGCCTCACTAACAAAACCCTCCCATCCACTATCTCGTCGGCCTAGTCAGCCTAGTCAGCTTTTTGAGTGTCATACTAGATTTTCGTCTTCATTTTCCTGAATGCCCTCATCAGAGGTAAAGACTTGCCACAAACTCACGATTTCCAGGCTAGGCTGACATCAAGCCAGGATGGAAGACCCGCCAATCACATGATATGTTCTCCAAATCTGATCAATATAAAACCATTTACTGGCCAAAGGTATCTAGATTGCAATACCCAGAGTTCATACAGTGCCATGGCACACCACTTTGGAGCCCACACTTTTCTCGGGAGATGTTTAATTGGTGTCTATTGCTATTTCGCAGAGCAAATATCGCTGAGTTATCGTGGGAAGTGGAACGATCATCAGCTTAAGACCTACGGCAGGATATGATATCTAGATAGGTTATTAGGGTGTAGCTGCCAGGACTTTTCGGAGCCAAACATTGTCTACTAAATGGAAACATTTTTATGGTACACTTCGCCAAAATGCAGAGAAGGAGAGGAGATTTATGCACAATCAAGTGAGAGCTTAAGCCTAATTAGGCGATATATCAGCAGAATTTCATTGTAGGGTGTTTCGACTTCTATTTAGGCTGTTGAGCCCTGAATGCTCTAGGGCAGTGACCCAATTAGGTTAGGCTATTTCGCTGCCGGTCCAACCCTTCTACCTCGACAATCCACGATTTTACCTTTCCAAGTGAAGCAAACATCATAATTCATCAACACTTTACTCCTATCCAGTCTTGCATCCATACGAGCAATGGCCTTCTTAACCTACACCAAATTTCGCATACCGGGAGGTGATTCTCTAGTCGCGGAGATCAATGAGAATCTTAAAGTACAATATGCAGAGCCACCTAGCAACAAATGGCTATGTATATTGAAGCCACTTCTCAACGCTCCTGGGCATGAAATATCGATGTGGGGACAAATTCTTGAAAAGCCCGACACCATTCTAATTTTCACTGGTGAGCTCAGTCGTAGCTGAGCATGTCATAAATGTTTTACTAAATCCCGAGAACCTCTTGATCAGAATGGAAGGACCAACCATGGTACGATAGCTTCCGTGAGTCCAAAGAATACACCGACGTCTATTGGTCTGCATTGTCCATCGTTGATATACCATCTGTTCAAACTGCTTTTTATCCCTCGATAGCTAATCTACACCACCTCATTCCCATGTTCAAATACTTCACCATTATCACTTGTTATTTCCCATCGTCTATATCAGAGGAACGGATCAGGCAGGTAAGTTACCACAAGTTTTCAGGGCGACATTTGACGGGCAGGGGCGGAAAGTCCGGCCTTTCAAGTGTGAACCTTCCTCATTATCACATGCCATCGAGAATGTGGGCCTTGGATCCGGAAGAAAGAAGCGGATTGCAAATGAAAGCTTTATTGTGGCTACATTTCTGGAAGAATCCTGAGAGTGAAGAAAAGTTTATGAGAAGGAAACAATCAGTTGGAGTGCATGGAGGCGAGACACTTCCTATAAAGGAGGAGTTCGAGCACCGTTTAAGGAGGCATGAATGCCGAGAAATTGTCGAAGAACATATTTATCTTGTTGATATCAATCTGGGGGATGTTTGAACGTCTACATACGAAAATATCTGGTCCAAGATTTCAATTACAATAAATTCACTAAATTCTGCGTGGAAGTGTAAAATTCACCTTGTTGAGAGCTTCTAGTGAACGCCTTGACGCCAGAGTCTGAATTCAATGCGGATTTATTGAAATACTTTTAATATTCAGTGCTGCCGAGTTGCATCAATCCAAGCCTGTGGTTTTAGGCTCGAATTAATGTACTCCGTCATCATTTTATAATCCTACATCACAACGTCGACCTTCACAGCATTGCCGGCTGGAAATGTGTATCGAAAGTTCGTAGCTACCACGTTGTTTGGGATCGGATCCTGTAGATAATACCAGTACGAAACACAAAACCAAACGAAAGTTTCCGGGTTCCTGCGAACAAGTTGGATATTTGTCAATTTACGCCCTCCCGGTAATGCTATATTTAGTGGCGTGGTTCCGAGGATGTTGTCAGGATCACTGAAAGATACGGTCTTCGGTATCTTATTTGGTCTCATAATTGCAGCCTTCACTTCACTAATACCCATGCAATGATCCTGTGCCTGCATATCTCTCATCAGGCACTATTTTGGTTCCACCCGAGATTTGGACGACCTCAGACCCTATTGTTGGATGTGAAAATCTACCTTGAACTTTGGTATTCCCTCCACTAACACTGAGCATCATGGCAACCATATCTATTCCACCATGGACAACTTCATTGGTAGAAAGTTATGTTACCACAAGACTAGCTACATTCTGGGGAGGGACGACGGTGAGCCTTGGGGATATCTCTTGGTGACCCAAACAACCGTCGTTACAATGCAAGCTAGTAGGTAGCTATCCTACTACGTGCAAAAATTCCTTAACAAATAGTTTTAGTCACAACAAATCAAATCCCAGTATGGAAGCAAATTATCCCAACTGACGAGTTCGGACCTTTGATACTCAATATGACAAGCGGTATTGACTTGCCCACAACGGTCTTGACAATAATTCCGACTCCTCCATCAGGCACAACCCAGCCGCCAATCACAACAACAATAACGCCACCACCATATCCATGGTTCCAAACAACTCGCGATTTTACCCTAAACACAAACTCCACAACCTGGACTCGCGGTCCTCCTAAGTCAACTTGCACATCCGGGTGTGGGAGCCGGTGTTCCACTTTCTGTTATGGTCCTTGCCTTTCATGCCACCCTTTCGGCGTTCAAACCAATAATGGAGGTCCTCAAGCCCCAAGCCAATACCTAAACCGACAACTCAACGCCGGGTTCGTCGTTGCAGGGTACACTGTTTGTCAACTTGAAGCTTGTGAATATCAATGGGAGATATTTAGTGTCAACTCCGCTACGCCGACATTTCCTGGCTGCTCAACTGATGGTGCTTTGTATAGCAGTGTGGTTACAACTCCGCCCCAACAAACAGGTCCTATTCCTAGGCTGGGGCCCTTTCCCACCAACGGTCGTAGCGATTGCTATTTTGATAAAGGTATTGACTGTGGCGTTTATGGAGGATTTAGTTTCTCTTGTAGTGGATGTGATAAAGTAGGAGTGGGTATTGTTGCTTGTGACCTCCAAGAACCAGTGAGTTGCGAAGCTGATGGAAGAGAAAGTTATCAAGCAGCAGCGTATTGCTTTTGGTAGTATTTTAAAATTTAGGATGTGTAGTCTAGTAATATATAGAATAAGAACCAAAAAGTAGAATTTAACATGCGCCCGCAGCTCCACGACTTTCCCTTCACCAGAAATGACAAATGATATTAATACCAGGAACAATCTTCAAGGCAGCATGAATCTTAAGACTGGCCAAGGAAAAAGTATTTGTACAATCTCAAAACATATCAGAATATAATTGTTTTTGTAGACGATGATGTTAGTTGAATTGTACTGATCTAGAGGAATCGTCTTTTGCCCATAACCAAACTATCCCGTGCCGCCACCTCTATACCACGCTGTCGGGGCAGTTCCATTATTAGAAGGCATGTTTAAGTCCGGAAATGAATAATTTGGGTTCCATAAATCCTCTTCCATGCGTACCCCAATATCAAAATCAATCATTTGATTCATCTCGTCCCAAAATGATGTATCCATTTCGAAGTTACTAAAGTCAACCAGGTCCGCAGTAGAACCGTTTAGATCTATTGGCTGCGATTGCTGGGCCTCAAGGCCATTTGGATTCTGTGGTGGAACAACTATATTATCCCCTCCGTTGACAGTCTTTAGACTTCCTTCCGGTTGGTCCAGTACTCGTGACTTGTTGGTCATCCCGCGGCCGTTCTTATCACGCTCCAAGATCCTCTCATGGCAAATAGTAAGTATTTGTACACCCGATTTTGCAATAACACTTCTTTCTTCCATCGACTTCAACCTTCCAATAGTTTTTTCCATCGCAGCTTGTATTCTTTCCCTCAAGCTACTCTCCATATGCGGTGATTCCAATAGAATCCCAGATAAAACTATTCCACAATCAATAGAATTGAATGAAAGTGAATAGATTCGGTAATGATGTGGTTTCATTAATTGCATGAATGAATCTTGAGTATCAAGGCAGTCAAGGCCAGCTTTTATGGTTGCAATTCGACTTGCAGCATGGATTGGTGCGTGAGGCTTGTGAAGAGCCATAAGGAACGAATATGCAAAATTGGCTAGTGCTTGTCGTTGACGAGGAATCATTGGCTCTTTTTCATCCCATGACTTATCCGGATTCTCAGGTCGTAAAATAGGTGGTAAAGCGTCAATGATGGATGTGACTTCGTTGTGAAGTTTTGTGACGAATGAATAGTCTTTTATATGTGGTCTATGAGCACCAGCTGCTAATAACTCGTGAACTTTTTGGGCAAGAATGTAGTGAAATAGTTGAGCTGAGTAGGTAGACGGAGGGGTGTCAGGATCTTGTAAATGTGCGGCTGAAGGTATAGTTTTTGACGGATCATCAGGGAATGTGCAATCGATTGGCGTTCTAATTGTACAATCACTTGCATTGATTGAACGAGGCCTTCCAAGCATGACAGACATATGACTGAAGGTAGTTAGAGACGGCTAAAATAAGGATGTACAGTACTGACCTATCCCAAGTGAACAGCGTTGCCCAAAGTCTTCTTTTATATTCATCATACCAAAGTTTTTCTAATTCAACCCCGACATCTTCTCCGGCAACCTTTGGAATTACAGCTTGTAAATGGAGCCCCAGATCTTGACCCTGCCTAAAATCTGGTTAGCATCGTGGATGAATGGCGCGTATGACGACAAACCTAATCGCACTACCCAATATATGCCATGCTTCTGTACCTCTACCGTAGTTCTTTAACCAGCCCGATCTTAACAAATCATGTTCAACGGCTGTCATAGTTGAAGAATGTCTTCCTAACAAGGACATTATTTCCATACCAAGTTTACTATACTCATGAGAAAGCCGATCACAATCCAATAAAGTTTTTAACTGAAGTAACCTGGATGTTCCTGTGTTCGGTGGTAAGAATTGCAAGGAAATGGCAAGGGTTTGGAATAGCAATGCAGGAAAATATTGGAGATCTATAGAAATAGTCCCCAGGTCTGATTGTTCTGATAGAGTACTTTGAATATCTTGCCATTGTTTGAGGAGCTTTCGAAAATAATGCTCTTCTAATATTTTAAAATACCAATGTATTTCTGAGAAGAATGACTCGATAAGTTCGGAGATGACAAATTGTGATGGTAGTTGGATAATTAAACTTAAAAATTTATGTCGTAAAACAGGATGGGATAATGAGGTTGCTGAAGATGTTCCAATGAATGTAGATAATTCATCATTAATATGAAATGACTACTTCTGTTAGTTTGAATCCCAAGTAGGATGAGAAAACGGTGTACCTTTTTTAACCCACTGAAGGAATTGCTATAAGAAGCATATCCCACTTGACCGAAAAGATCGGACGGCGTTGAACCTGATTTTAATATCATTTCCTCATCTCTTGTCCGTTTGCTCGACTGCGCTCCATCATGTGGAAGTTCTCTCGAATCATCGAGCCTGTTCTTCTGATAAGAATACTTTCAGATCTAAACGACAGAGTGCCACTTACGATGCTGAACTAGAATAGGAGCACTTCTCCGGTACATTTCTAGAAATACAAACATCACATGGTTGACCGCGATTACACTATTCTAATAGTTAGGAATATTGATGATGATGATGATGATGATGATGATGGTGACGATGATGATAACAATGATGATGTATTCATTACCTTTTGTTTTCTTCTATAACATTCCCAACAAGTCTTGATTATCCGTCTTCGTTTCTGTGGTTTAGTTTCCATGATTGAACGTTGGATGAGTAAGGTAATATGTAATATATCGATATTATTGATGAAAGGAGGTTGACGCGAAACTAGTTGTTGGCTGATTTGGATTCGATCACGTGACCATCGGAATTAACCGTAAGTCCTCAAGTTCCAACCACAATGACTTGTCGTCAATCAATCATCAATCATCAATCATTACACGACGTATGTACCGGAAAGTGTTCTCTGAAGTTGAAATACCTCCACTAATAAATCAAAAGCCTCTTTTAGAGGATCTGTTGCACATTTGGATAATCTACGCATTTATACTGTTTGCTCAAGCTTCACTTCGAAATCCTCATCGCAAAATGTGAACGACACGACCGCGAGCGCCTTTCATTTTACGCATATCTTACTCAACAAATCTCGAACGAAGGATGGCTCACATGTAAAGAGGCAAACTTATATCTTCCCTCCATCCGCGGGCATGGTGTGCAACTGCGAGCTGTCTGCGAGATCTCCGCGAGATGTCTGCGAGATGGCTGCGAGATGGCTGCGAGATGGCTGCGAGATGGCTGCGAGATGTCTGCGAAGATGTCTACCATACTTCTAATGCTCCTGCGATTTTTCCGAGAAGTTTCATGTTGTACAGATAGACCGAATCTTCTAGGTAGGACATATGTGGGTTTGACGATATCCACATTTGCGCGAATTTACAATGGGCACGTAAATCCTTATTTGAGTCGAAGCAATCATTTAGGATCTTTACGGAAGAATAATTTAATGGACCTCTCGAAACTTACACAAGTGTGGTATGGTCGCGGCTCGTGGCGATTCAAAAGGACTAGGAAAGAAGAAAACATGGACTTTGCTTTTCTTTTCTTGATACTCTCAAAGAGGACTGCCAAAATCGGATGATATTATCATGTTTGTCCCAATGCGCTGGTGTCTGCTCTTCCTGTGCATTCGCTTGTTGAAAGCAATACATTAGAATATCGAGCACATTAAAAGTTTGCATTACAGCGCCAGCAAACACACACGTCATATCTTCAAGTCACTTCATTCTTGCACTCCCACCCACTCTTGGCACAACATCTTAACCCATGCTGTTGATCATTCCGCTCATAATTTATCCGGAGCCCATGTTCATCCTTCCCCGCAACGTTACTGGACGCTCCGCTTGCATACCAAATTCGTTTGGATGAACACCTGCATATGGTTTCATTGTCATCTAAGGTTACCCAATTTTTTTTATAGTTTTTTTGCATACTCGGGTAACTTGCGGTAAGTCTTTTGGAGAGCGTATTGTCTACCGGTTACTTCGGACCTACCAGCTCAAGTGATTAGAATTCCATATCCTTGATTGACAGCTCAAGATGCTGGATATCTGCAAGTAAGCCCCGCAGGTAAGATAAGGGGAAATTCTTCTCACATAAATTGGGGAAACTGCTGTTCATGAAAAAGGTATGATTTTGAGGATTCTTTCTCGTCAGAGGTAGTCATGAATCTCTTCTTGTGGTCATTGTCTTTTGGGGCTGTCTTTTCTGCTGCAATTTGTGACAATAGTTCCGGTCAAACAGCTTGCGGTACAACATGTTGTGCCAGTAACCAATATTGCGAATCTGTCGGACAATGCCAAGCTATATCTTCAACAGCGACGACGCCTACATCAACCGTGGAAAATCCAGAAGGATTTACGACAAGTATTAGTATAAATGTTCAACGTAAGGTCTTGAGATTCGTTTTCAGCGTCAAATTTCCCCGAGCAATTCTAATTGTCATAACGCCTCATTTGTTTTGCTTCCAACACTTAATCCCCAACGTTGCTAAGCCTTAGATCGATTCAACCATACTAACTCGTCTTCTTTAGAACTATGGGATCTATTTGTCGGTCCAGTAGAAACCGCAGCAACCAGGACAACCGTCTCCGCCACTCCCGTAGCAACATCCGAACTCATTCCTCCACCTCCGCTCTACTACCCATCTTTCCTAAGCGGTGCTCAAATACCCTTAGCCCCAAAGAATGAATCCTGGAAATTTCCTTCGGGATTTTGGTGGGGTGTAGCATCTGCAGCATATCAAGTTGAGGGTGCTGCCGCTGATGAAGGTAGAGGTCCTAGTGTTTGGGATGTATTTACACACAATGCTGCTTCAAAGTCGACTTTGTTTGGCGATACCGGAGATGTTGCAGACAATCAATATTACTTATATAAACAAGGTTTGTCCACTCCTTTTTAGAATTGAGTTGGATGGCTGACGATGCTAACTGGAATAGATATTGCAAGAATCGCAGCTCTTGGTGTACCATATTATTCATTTTCGATTTCTTGGTCTAGAGTTTTACCATTTGGAAAGGGACCAGTCAACGAACTTGCTCTGCAGCATTATGAAGATCTAATTGATACATGCATAGAATTTGGTATCCAACCTGTTGTTACATTGTTCCACGTCAGTTCAATCCCTTCCGTCTCATCTTCGCCCCTAACATCATATCTTAGTGGGATCTCCCCCTATTTCTGCAAAATAGCTATGGTGGATGGCTTTCCCCAGACGTCATCGACGATTACGTTGCCTACGCCAAGATCATATTTTCCCGCTTCGGCAACAAAGTATCTCGCTGGTTCACAATGAACGAACCTCTAACGTTCTGCGACGAATATCCCTACGCATCCAACTATTTTACCGCAGTCACTATCCCTGAACAACAACAACCATACTACTGCGGTCACCATGTTTTACTCGCTCATGCGAAAGCCTATCGTCTCTTCAAATCCATGGGATTAAATGGAACAGTAAGTTTTAAAAATAACGGCGGCTACAAAGTCCCATTGACAAATTCGTCGGAAGATGCCGTGGCCGTGCAAAGAGCTTGGGATTTCAATGAAGGATGGTGGGCAAATCCGGTTTTCATCAATGGAGACTATCCAACCTATTTGAAATCATATCTAGATACCATCGGGCTTACTTTTAACGAAACTGAAAAGGCTTTGATCAATGGAACAGCCGATTTCTTCGCTCATGATGCATATAGCGCAAGCTATTACATGGCCCCTGATTCAGGAACAGATGCATGTACATCTAACTCTTCACACCCGTTATATCCTGGGTGTTATAACACTACAAATACCGGATATAATGGGTGGTTAATTGGACCTGCATCGGATCCGTTGTCGGAATGGTTGCATGATGCTGTGGATTGGCTCCCAGCGTTCTTGAAGTATATGCAGGATACTTGGCCTAGTAAGGGTGGAGTTGCTATCACAGAATTTGGGTGGGTTATTTGATTGCCGATGTCCTTTCTCTTCATGTCCCTGCCCCAAATCATTCCATCTGTTCTTCGCTACTTCCATTGTCATTCTCCGCTACCCCCTCTACGGTCAAAACAAAAGCTAACTCCAACTTCCACAAACAACAGTTTCGCGGAGCCGTTTGAATATCAAAAAACCCTCCTCGCCGACATTCGTACGGATGTCAGGAGAACCCTATATTACAAACAATATATGGAAGCTGTATTAATGGCTATTAGCGAAGGAGTTAATGTGGTAGGGTGTATAGCTTGGAGTCTTATGGATAATTTGGAATGGGCTCAGGGTAAGTTGACTTGTTCTTGCCTTTGTTTGTTTATTTTTGTTTCTGCATGGGAGACATGTGGTTTCTTGATATGGTGTTCGATCAGTGAGCCAGGCAGCCATCGAGCCCAACGTCCTGTAATCGAAGCGAATCACACCACAAGAGCAGGGTCCCAAATTCAGCCCAATCAATGCTAACTTTTAAATCTAGGTTACCACGTCAAATTCGGAATGCAATATGTAAACTTTACCACCGGCGAACGATCTTACAAAGCAAGCTTTTTTGAATATGTCAACGCGTTCAAATTATATGCGGAGGATCCGGTTGTTCCTGTTTATGTTAAATAGATGGTGGCACGGGAATGAAACAAGATTGGGGTGAGTGACTGGCGGGATTGCGGGGGAAAAGTGGTGTCCACCAGTGGTGGCCTAGATTCATGAGAAGAGAAATTGAAATACAAGGATTTTGTATAGATGACGTAACGCAATAAGTATGAATATAAGATCTATATCACTAGTTATCAAGCCAATGTTGCTAGAAACAACTGTCCATTGCCCGATGATTGAAAGTGCGAAGCCTCCGAACATTGGCATGGGTGGTCAGTTATGAATAGTTCAAAAGAAAGTACAAGACGAGAAAGTAATCAAGTAAAATCTTGTACGATGGTGAATATGGATGAATAAAATTGGCATCTCTAAGTAAATAAGTAAATGATAAATCGATCGGTTCACTGGAAAAGAAAAAAAGAGAAATTGTAAAACGACGAAAATGAGATGATATTCAAATAAAATATTCTTGTCCGAGGCCAAGGTCCTGCATTTTGTAATGTGTCCCTTGCCTCCATTTCCATGCCGAGACCAAGTTGTCTCTTCGTGTCTCCATCATGGTCTCACCTATCCTATCCCTCCTCCGCGATTTAATTTTCCCATGTTCCCGACGGTCATCTCTCCCCGCCTCACCCCAAAGCACACCATCCACAACAGACCCCTAAGAAATTTGCAAAACCATCGGTCCCGCAACGGTGATAGCATCCGTCAACACCCCCGTCGCAGGCATCTGATTCGCCAAATTCAAATATGCATCGCCCGCCAACCCCTGAGGAACCGTACAGGCTCCATTGGCAAAAGCCGTGAAAGCTGTTCCACCAGTTTGTCCTCCATTCGTAAAAGCACAAGCCGTTGCTCCCTGCGCCGTCGTACTTAATTTAAGAGTTGAGCCAGCGGTGATAGCTTCATTTGCAGTCGTCATAGTGAGAGCCGGGAAGGGCGTAACGGCTAGATTGGAGCCTTGGGGACAGGATTGGATGAATGGGGCAGCGAGGGAAAAGACGTTGCGGATTCCGAGGGGAGTGTCGAATGCGGATGGAACTGCTGCGACTTTGGAGGCGGTACGGATGAAAGTTTGATGACGACTTTCTACTGTGACGATTTCGGCTGCGACGGTCAAGATGGCTTTGCTGCTGATTAATGGCGCTGCACCTAAATAAGCACTCACGCCAATATTCTCCAGGACATTTGCTGTAGCGATCATGTTTTGGGCGGTGGTAAAGTTAAAGTTGTAGGTGCATGGAGCGACTGGTTGGGTGCCGCTTGCAGAGATAGCGCTCGTGAGGGTTGTTACGTGGGTTGCTTCGGTCATGCCGACCATTTTGAGATTGGTAATATCTTGCGCTGTGAGACCCAGTGCTGTGAAGTCTGAATCGGGAAATTTGGCGAAGCCTTGTTGGTAGAAGGCTGTTTCAAGGTTCTCGAGGGTGAGAGCGCTGTGAGGTGTTAATTAGGATTTTCATGGTATATACGCAAGACAGTAAGAAGACAAGGGGAGAGACGCTCTTCTAGTTCACTGAGATGAAAGCCGAAAAGTATTATATTTAAATCTTCGAGTGTAGCCAGCGAAGGGGTATGCTTGTCCCCATATCACTTTCGGCCCGCTTCTCGTCTCAACCACCACCATTCAACGCAACGGAGGAGGTATATTTCGCATCGCTCTGCTTCCTAAAGGAAAACAAACTTTGTGTACCTCTCCTCTGAAAAAAAGAAGAAAAAACTTACAATTGCAAAATATCCACATCGGTCAAATTAGCCGGTAATCCTGTATCCGTAACCTGTCTCTTAAAACTAATCTCATACATTTTCAATGCCCTCTCATTAAGTCTGGGAAGTGCCGGAAGAGCTGATGATACTGTCGCCAATGCGAAGATCGTTCCAATGATTTGTTTTAGTACCGGCATTTCGCTTGAATATCTCGGTTTTGGGATTCGTGGTTAGAGATTGGATTGGGTTGGATGAAGTAGAAATGAATGGATGTATGTATGAAAGACCAGCCTGAGCTATTACAACTGTGTAAATTTAAATAAGATAATTTATAATGGCGTGGAAGAGAGAATGAAATAGATAAATTAATAAATGAATGATATCAAATGGAAGCAAACCAGTGCTTAAGAAATTAAAAGTAACCTGTTCGGAAAGAAAGTGATGCTATTCAAACCCTTTAAGAAAAAAGATGATGGATGAACTTCATCTATTATGTATAACATCCCCTAGCAAACACCCAAGCACATCCAAGCATCCAAGCATCTAAGCATACCAAGACCATGATAAGCTTTGGATCAACAATCTGTTACTCACCCGTGAGCTTGTTGCAACAAAATCCAAAGGCGTATTCTTGGCAGGAAGAAATATTAAAGTTCGAAATTCATATCGAACCCCCCTTCACCCATTCCTCATGAATGATATTTTAACCAACCAATCCGAGACCTTCAATCCCTTGAAATCTTCCAACTACTCCGACTATTCCGTACTTTTATTTTCAGGAATAAATGGAAGAATATCCATCCGCTCGGTTGTGGATAAATAATGGGGTTGCGTTGTATCATGTTCGTTTCGGGGTCTGTGAAGTATCTTGATCCCTGATGTATATCGTCGGAGAAATTGAGGAAGTTGTTTTGCGCTGAAAATTTAAAGATTTGCTTTGCATTCGCATTGATGAATGTTGAGAGGAAGGAGCTAGATGATGTAAGATTGATAGGTATGATGTTGAAGGTATGATATTATCAAGCACGATATGTATTAAGTATGATATTGATAGATATAATATTGATAGATATAATACTGTTATATATAATATTAATAAATAAATATAACATTGATAGATATAATACTGTTATATATAACATTAACGTTTTTGGATACAATCGCTAAAGAATACCTAGGATTAGATTAATTCGCTACTCCATCTTACTTTGATTCACCCATAATCCAATTCCCATTCCCTACTTTACTTTACATACTTGCGCATGCATAATGCATGATGCATGATGGATGCAACATGTCATCATACAACCTCGGCATGGAAGATACATACATCACTTCAACAATTGCATAGTGAGAAGGAAGAAAAGCCAATGAAATGACTGATGTTGTTTCGGTCTTGACTCCCGATAAAGTTGTATCCTATCAAAACAGCCTCGTCGAATATCCTCAAGCATTGAGAAGCAGACATAGACGCCACCGAAACCAAGGATCCATTTTATACACATCACGGGGGAGCTACAGTAAAAGTCACACTGCTTGACAGCATCACAATATTCCAAAAGTCGCTTTGCCTACAATCGACACACAATTTCTCTCATAGCAACATATTTCGGATTTCCTTTTCTCTCATTGAACAATAAATGCATCTGATACAGAAACGCTAAAGAGTAAAAGGAAATATATTCGAGTCTTAATCCCACTCTCATCCGATATATCATTTTCCGAATTGAAAAAGTTACACTCTCTTTCTTCACCCTATGTCCTTTCCTTCGTACATGCTTCGTTTCCATTCACATTTACTTTTTCACTGCATTAAACTAGACCCGTAACCATTTGGTCCTCAATAATTAATCCTTCATTCATACATCCACCTTCCATGCCAAGTCCAACTTCCTGATTCTTCAATATGACAATCTGACTGTGAAAAAAAGACTTTGTGGGGGGTAGATCCGTGATCAAGATGTTTGACGAATATGACACAAGACAATGTGTTTCCTCCGCAATACTTCATAGGCCCAGCATGTAATTATTTGGTAGCGTCAAGAAATTTCAACATTATACCGAAGCCTCGAAAACCTTGGGTAAGATGATTGGCTGGAATGACATTCAGAGTGCGTAAGGGTTGAGAGATCTGATCGTGAGACATCTATAATCTTGTTAGTTGGTTGCCAAGCAAAAATGAAATGAAAGGTAAACATACGGTGGACTCTTGGTAAGATCAGTCTTTAAGATGACTGGAACTCTCGTCATTTCCTTAACATCTTGAATGTATTCACCGTCTTCTTCACGAAGGGTGAAATACTTCAAGTACTTCTCCTTGGCGCTAAGCTTAGCTTCAACAGGTTCACCCGCTAGTACCTTGGAATCGGAACGAGTTCGGTGAAAGTTGGTTGCAGCTGAGATGGAGTTCTTGCTGGGTGATGGTGGAACGCTTTGAGTGGGACGCTCTGCAAGAGAAACACCAGCAACGCTACCGGCAAAATCGGAAGCGTCATCGTCATCATCAAACAAGGCATCTACATCATCAGTTGACATGGTACCAGTCTCCATCGCCTTTCGTTGAGCTTCTTCATGCTCCTTCTTGGCTCGCTCCGCAACGGCGGCTTGCTTGGCAGCGGCGGCAGCATTTGTCGCTCTTTGAGATGCACCAGCCTTTGGACGTTCATCTTCTGGAACATATGCAGATGATGGCACACCCTTCTCCCAATACAACTCAAGCACTCTCTCATTCTTTCGGAATTCGGCTTTCTTGAGAGGAAGCTGATCGCAATGAACTCTCTTTTCAAAACCAAACTCTGGAATAAGAACATCGAAAGCAGATTCGTAGACGCAAACAACAATACCTTCACTGATGAGTTCACCACCAGCTTCTTCACGTTTTCTATCCATAATCCTACAAGACTCAATGTGAACACTTTGTTCCTGAGCATTTTGAGCTGAATCCTTCTTCGTGTTGCAGGATTCAGTTGTCTTAACGAGCGTCTCGATATCTTCGTTGTACTCAATCTTGCCTTCAGAAAGAACAGCTTCGAGTTGACGATGAACAACCAAATCTGCATAGCGACGAGATGGGTTGGTGAAATGAGTGTATAATGGTAAGTTAAGCGCGTAATGAGGGTAAAGATGGGGTTGGGTCTTTCCAGCGACAAAGTACTTGGCACGGTGCATGGATTTGACCAAGAGGGTTTCCATACCCTTGCGAATGTTGGTATCATCAACCTTGAAAAGACTGTTTTGAAGACGTCCACTGCTTGATGTGTCAATTTCGTAACCAATTTTATTCATGCGGTCAGCAAAGGTTTGAAGACGTCTTGAATTTGGCGGTCCTTGTCGACGAAGGAGTGCCTTTTCTGGTAAACCTTGATAGATCTTTTGCGCGACATAAGAGTTGGCCTTGTTCATCAATTCCTCAATCAATTCGTGGGATGGAGTGGAATCAAAGATGTTTTGTTCAACTGGAACGTTCTCATCATCTAATTGATAGACAAGTCGCAATGGTGCAATAGTCTCTCCATCTGAACCAAGGCGAGATTCGCGGAACTTTTGAGTGACGGCCTATAGATATTAGCAAGCGCTGCGAATGGGCTTGTGCAATGAAAACTCACATTGAGGATTTGAATATCCTTAACTTCAGCACCCTCAAGTTTGACATCAGTCTGACCGGAAAGAACAGCATCCACATCCTTGTACGTCAACTTTCCACCACTTTTGATGATACTCTTTCCGATCCAAGTCTCCTCCTCGAAAACGGTACCGGTTTGGGCGTTGACCTTGAAAATTACCGAGACAGTAAGACGATCTTGACCTGGAGTCAAGGAGCAAATGTCCGAGGCAATCTTGGGTGGCAGCATTGCACATGATCGGTTCATCAAATAAACAGCAGTTCCACGTTTGCGTGCCTCTCTATCAACCAAAGAGTTTGCCTTGATGAAATGAGCAACATCGGCAATGTGAATACCGATTTCAATCTTTCCATCGGCTTCAGTCTTGACGTGAATAGCATCATCAAGCTCATCAGCACCATTGGGGTCAATGGTAAAGGTCTTTTCCTCTCGGAAATCACGCCTTGCGGAAATGGAAGTTTCATCTTCCTTCTCCAAAGACCAATCATCAAGACCAACACTACGCGTGACGGCATCTGAAAATTCATCTGAAGCAAAGTTATTATCACGGAGAAGAGCATCCGTCTCGACCTTTAATTCCCCCATCTTTCCAAGTTGTTCCACGAGTGTACCGAAAGGATGAAGAGAGGTAATTGGCCATCTCTTGATGCAAGCAACGAAGATACGATCGGCATAGTCTTGATGTTTCTCGACGAAGTCCCGTGGGGCTTGCTCGGTAGGGATGGCGATCAATGGAACACGCTTGTCAGTAGGTTTAAACCAAACAATCTTTGGCTTATCTTGTTGACGTTGTTCTTGATGACGACCGGAATTGCCATCACGGGCTTGACGTTCAGCTTCCTGCTTCTCCTTGGTAGCCTGACTAGAAGGTCTAAGAAGACCAAGGGTCCCGGAAAACATTTGTCCGGCAACACGTTCAATGACTGCAACAATGTGGCCAGCGTAAAGTGGCTTCTGTTCATCGTTGACTTCCTCTTCCTCCACAAGTAAAAGACTTTGTCCTTCCACTTCAACATCATCATTCTTCTTTTGAGTTGGTCGTTGTCTCAAGCTTCCACGTCTTCTCAGACCACCCTCTTGGTTTTGCTCATCTCCATTTGTAGAATTATCGCGGTGGTGATTTCGCTCATTGTTTCCATTGGTCGATCCACCGGTTCTGGTGTCAGTGATGTCCTTGCGCTTCTTCTTTTCCTCCTTCTCGCGTTTTTGTCCCCAAACCTCATCAACATCCAATAACTCAACGGCAACAAGATCTCCTTCCAAAGCACGGTTACGATCCTTGCTACCGCAAATGAAGATATCAGCATCAAGTAAGCCATCGTGAGTCGTGACGTAAGCATCCGAGCGATTCTTTTTGTTAACTCTCAAAATACCCGAAACGAGCTGACCATCGCCCAGAAGAGCTGGAAGGGTAGCCTGAGGAAGATAGGGAGTGAATAAGGTTTTACGTTGTTGCTGTTGTTGTTGCTGAGCATTGACTTGTGGGGCATGCTGACTATTTTGCATACCCATTTGAGCAGCTTGTAATGCTTGAAGCTGATTGAGCTGTAAAGGGTTCAACTGCTGACCATATAAACCTTGAGGGATAATCATCTGCCCTTGAGGAAGCTGAACCAACTGAGGTTGACCTTGGTATTGAAATCCACCGATGTTGCCCATGGATTGATTGATAGATCCACGATTTCGGTGACCTGGTTGGAAACCACCTTGGTTTTGTTGATTTTGGAAGTTACCCATTTGTGGTTGTGGATCTTGAGGGGCGGCATTTTGCGGTACTTGATTTCTCCAGTTACCATCAAAGTTTCGAGAAGAGTTACGAGCATGCCCGCTTTGAGCACTGTTTCTTCTTCCAAATTCATTGTTTTGACCTGCGCCAGCATCTGTAGATCCTTGTGTTGATGGGAATTGAAATGAGCCACCACCTCGTTGAGATGATCCACCTCTACCATTCTGACCACCTCCCACAGCCATGCTTTGACTTCTACCATGAGTACCACGGCCACCACGCGCAGCAGAGCTTGGTGTCAAATGGTTGCCGATACTTTGAGTAGGTTTATCGTCTCCAGGGCTGACATTATCGGAGCTATCACCACCAGTTGATGTAGCACCGCCTGCACCAGGAATAGGGAATTGAAATCCAGAAGTCGTTCTCTTCTGTTGGGCGATCTCAGCTGCCTTTTTAGCTTCAGGCAATGCAAGAGAATGGCGTCTTTGATGACCGCCACCTGGAGGGCCACCACCACGACCACCTCTCGTGGATTGATTCTCACCACGATTGCTATTTCCGCCAAAGTCTTGAGTGAAGCCTTGACCAGCGGTGCCTGAAGATGGAGCTGGTGGTGGACCCGCTACATTCATGCCCATGTTTGGAACTGCCGATTGATTACGACGATGTGAAAGAGGTTGTGTTGGAGCTCCCATTGGTACATTCATCTGTTGTGGTTGTAATTGATTGGTAAATTGAAATGCATTTTGATTCTGCATTTGTTGTTGTTGTAAAGGATTGAAACCTTGGGCAGAAGCAGCAAGGTGTTGATTAGGAATAATTCCCATGTTGACATATTGTTGATGGGTAGCCTGAATCTGTTGTTGCTGTTTTTGTAAAAGCTCGATCTGTTGCTGAATAGCTAATTGTTCCACTGTTAAGAGAAGTAATGGTTAGTATATGTATTGAAAGGCGTATGGATTGAATTGAATGAGGGGATGATTGGGAGATGGCTGCAGATTGACAGTGCCATGATCTTGTGAGGGGTCCTATCATAAAAGTAACACATAATGCATTGACTTTCTTCCTTTTTATCGAGGTTGATATGGGATGCCGAAAGGTGGACAACATACTACCAGGGGAAGAGAACATACTCATCAATGGAGTAAGTTCTGAAGGACTTCTTCGATGCGCGATGTGTAACCTTCTTCCAGTTGGACCAGGTACACCAGCCTGAGGTGCTTGACCTTGTTGTTGTTGTTGTTGTTGTTGTTGCTCCATGATGGAGGAAACTGGTTACACGTCGAGTGTGCGATGACGATTCAAGAGAAAGAGAGTTGAGTTGTGCGAGTGTCCGTCTGCGTACAGGATTATGTCTGAATGTGTGAATTGATTATACCAAACAAATCCGAAGAGATGATTGATTGTATTATCAAAAACCAAATGAAGTGTAAGCAAAAAAAAGAGGGGAATTGATGGTTGTACTCTCTTTGGAGAAATGTAGTTGTGAGTTGTGGGTTGTGGGTTGTGGTTGTGTTGTAGATGAAGATGAGGATGTAGTTGTAAAGTTGGCTTGATTTATGTGGAGGTTGTCTTTTGCCGTGGAAGCTAGCTTGGGAGGCGATTTAAGGTTGCGTGCTTGGGCACTCGGTAGCAAGTAGTGAGTAGTGAGTAGTGAGTAGTGAGTAGTGAGTAGTGAGTAGTGAGTAGTGAGTGAGCAGTGAGCAGTGAGCAGTGAGCAGTGGGTAGAAAAGTAGAAAGTAATGATTAGTCAAGGTTCACACGTAGCTGGATACCCAGGTAGCTAATCGGATGATGTCAAAGGATGAAGGAGTGGTTCTCGAGCCTCTGTCTCTTTATTTTTCTCCTCGAGTGTGCTGATTCTTGATGCACCTTGAGTTGGGAGTTTTGGAGTTTTGGAGTTTTGGCTGTAGTAATAGCACGGTAGGTAGGGATGATTGTCTTTGTTGACAATTAAGAGGCCGATGGAATTTTGGAATTCCGGACAGTTAAGGAAGGGAGAGAATTGGTGTAGAAGAGAGAGAGAGAGAGAGTGTGTGTGTGTGTGTGTTTGGGTGAGAGACAGAGGAAGTGGGAATAGGAACGAATTGTGTAATTTATTATTTTTCTTGAATTTCTAATGGCGGTTGGAGGAGTACAGACAGATGTAGTAGGTGGGTGGGTGGGTGAGTGGATTTTAGAGGTGGAGCATCAGTTGGGTAGGAGAGGAAAGAAGAGAAAATGAATGAATGCATCAGGTTTCGGTTTTGGTTTTGAGTTTTGATTCTTTCCTTGGTCCTTGATGGTATCGCCCGTTGTAGATTAGAGAGATGGGTCGTGCCCTCCGTTTTTGGGACTGACAGGTTGCTAAATATACCTTTCTTGATCCATTGATATGATGGCGGGATGAGCGATGAGTGGATGGGATGAAGCAAGATGGAAGATATATACGTATGATATATTATTGATTAACGAATTATGATAAAATCAAAGCAACCTTACCTAGGAACCCAAGTACTTGTTGGTGAATGATTTTGGGGGGTTGCTGGCATTCACATGATTTTATATACATATCTATATCTATAGTGAGTGATGAATTGAGTTTGAACTAATGAAATAGAATTGGCCTAGAATCAGATCTTGGTTGGGAGATATTTGTTAGTAAAAATCATAATGCTGACCTCATCTAGATAAATGATGAAAGAATCTTGGTACACCTGGTGGTAATATCCAAATCAGACTTACAGAGAAGTTGAAAGAATCCCCTATCAAAGATCACTGATGTATTAAATAAATATATACGAAATTTATACGCAGTAAATACATAATCACCAATCATTTTGTTCGGAATTGTCCATTTAGATGTCGGATTTTCCACTATATAAGCTCCCCTTATTCCTTTGACTACATCCTACTACTCCGGACATTGGTAATGTACCCACCTATCTATTGGTATCTACTTGTTCTCCTTCTCGACCCCCATATGCAGCAAAGTTCTGTTTAAATCCATTTGTTCCTTGAAAATGCTCGTGCTAACTTCTCATACTAATTAATTCTTGGACCAACAGATGTATGTGCATACTACTAAAGTTGCTAGATAAGTACATGCGTTGCGCATCACCATTCCTTTGATAGCTATCTTGACATGGACATGCTTTCCCTTGGCGGTATGAAAGTATCTCGGTCCTCCACGTAAATTGAGAACATAAACGATCATCTACCTCGAATCATGAAATTTATTCCATCTGTTGCATGTTCTTGGTTTTGGTGATTCCCTCCCTCTTCCTTTCATTGAACAGGATTCTGCAACTACCCTGCCTGGAACTACATACTCTGTACATACGGGCTACTCATGGCAACCCCTCTGTTAGAAAGTCTATGAGAGCTTTGAACGTCTTTCATACCCCTAGTGCGGATAGTAGCGAGGAGCCCTTTTTGTCTGACACCTTGACCCTTGTTCTCTCTTTGAACCGTTCATTTTTAGACTACGGAGTACTTTACTTGGATGTACCGGTTCAAAGGTAGATAGCTTTGTGATTTGCGAACTTCACTTCCTCATCGTCCTGAGGACCAACTG
The DNA here is from genome assembly GCA_025389085.1 of Sclerotinia subarctica. NCBI lineage: Eukaryota > Fungi > Ascomycota > Leotiomycetes > Helotiales > Sclerotiniaceae > Sclerotinia > Sclerotinia subarctica. The sequence goes on along the minus strand of QRFI01000010.1, from coordinate 1,897,046 downwards.
AAAAGCGAAACTCAAATCAAGGAAAAGAAGAAAGAAGAAAAAAGAAAAGGAGAAGAAGGGAGGAAAGGTAGTAACGAAGGATTGAACTCTTGAGGCTCAATTAATTCATTTATCTCATATGATGCTTCGAAGCTCTTTTTATTCTGTATAATATCTACAGATTTATATATCTATAATAATAATCCTTTTTCTCTTATTTGCTCTCTCAATTCAATCACAAAGATATATATATCGACATATTAGATTTTATATAGAACTACAATCATATCTATATTATAAACAAATCAATCATTTTATATTTAGAAACAACCCTCGAGTCCTATCAATCCTTGCTTACCTATATAAAAACCCTGTCATGCACAACACTACCGGCTAACATCAGAGCTCCTTCCTGGCTGCACCTGCAGCTTCCAAACTTGTCCAAATTGCACCCACCGCCTTGGTCAGAAATAATCATCATGTGATCATCAAGATTCAATGATTCACTTCCGCATCAATTTAATATATTAGGTATTTTTTTTTTTTACAGAACAATCTTTATACAGCTTCAACTCTTGTGTTTTTTCTTGTACACTATCGTCACAAACGTTCCTTTTCATAATCCTGATATTCTCAACGCTCTTTATGCGACTGCGACGGAAACAATGGCCGCTAATCAATCCTCTAATGAAGAAGACGAAACCTTGAGAGCAAACTATCATTTCATACCAGTACCTTCAGTTTACGAACACGATATAACATTCGACAATCGGAATGCCGAAGAACTGCATTATAGGATACTTGAAGCTGCGCGACTGGAGCATGAAAGGGTTCGGAATGACTCTGTGCGAATCTTCCAAATCACTTTTCTACAAGAACAACAACGTCGGGCCCAGCAAGAAGTTCAAGCGGAACAAGAAAGGTTACAAATTGAAGAGACGCGCTTAAAAATTGAGGAAAATCGCGTCAAGACGGAAAGGCAAAATGCGTTGGCAGAGATTAAGAGGAGGGAGTTGGAAGAAGAAGCAAGAAGGATACCCGTCGTCCCTCCAAAACCTCCTACCCCTCCGCCAGTTGCACCACCTAGGGTTCCTGTTCAACAGACTTTGAATCCACCTCAGAATCAATTCCAGAATTCTCAACAACAGCAGCAGGGGGGTACCAGTGGGGGGTTATTTGGCGCGCCAAGTCAACAAACGGATGGATCTGGACAAAGCAAACCTCAGCAAGCCAGTCCCTTTTCGCAACCTCAAACGCAACCTCAAATCCAACAGCAAAGAAATGGATTTTCGAACGTTCAACAAGAGCCTCCAAAACAGTCATTGGCACCACCTCCACCTCCATCTACCAGGCAAGCTTCAGCTTCCTCAAGAGATCATCTACTACCTGGCGTGGAACGTTATGTGGAAATTCACAAGAATCTCAAACAGTTACGGCAGTACTTGGTAGCGGAAGGAAAACAAAATTTACCATTCAAGAAGATGTTGGGAGATTTTCGAAGATCAATTCGGCAAACGGTTGGACAGTTGACTGGTGAAAGAGGTGCGAATAAAGAGTGTGTAAGTTGAGCTCAGGATCATCAAAGGGGATATACATTAATATCTCGCAGATTAATAAAATCGTCGATTTACTCACACAATCTCTTCGCAAGGTTCAATCCCCAGGGATCGACCCTAGCAATTATATGGTCTCGAAACCAAATCCGGTGGAAGGGGCTCAAAATAATGGAGATCAACTTCCGTCTCTCTTCATTTACCTCCTTAACTTTTTCTCCAAAGCCATCGTTTCCCAATTTACAACTGAAGCGGCGGTTCGACCAGAAACCGCAGACCCTGTTGGTGTCATCGCCGTGACAATTTTTGCCAAACCGGAATTCTTATGGAGGGGTGCTTCATTAATCGATATCCTAATAGCAAAGATGCGAATCTCAATACCCATAATCTTCGGGATTCGTGGAAATGAGAAAACAGAAGAAGGAAGAGCTCGAGTAGGATGGCAAAGGCTAGAGGACGGAAGTTGGATCGATGAACAAATCCATAACAACAGGATGGTGGGGTTAGCGGCGGGCTATGCAGCAATTTCTTTGCGAGACTTTTCCAAAGTAAAATCCACGAATCCTTGGCCAGCGACGAATTATTGGAGGTCTATGGCTAGTATCGTGTCTACTCCAACGGAACAAGCTTCAGCATCACAATATACGGTTCTACGATCCATGATTGAGGGTTGGGAACAGAGATTCATTGAACTGTATGGAGTTCAAGCAGTTGCTGCCCTGAGAGTTGCGTTGATAGATTTCCCAGCTCGCGCTCCCCCTTCAGCAAAAGTGGCTGCTGGCTCGTTGAGTGTTTTAGTTGACAAATTGGAGAGGGACAAGGGGTTAAGGCTTGCATATTGAGCAATGAAAGTGCTTGTATAGTACGTTAATTAAAATAGGGGGGACGGCTTGGATATGTTTAAATAGGGGCTGACTAGCAATTGTACTGATATTTTATATGCATGAGAGAGGCGTTAAGGGAATGAAGTAGAGAGTACTTCGTATGTCAGCGTTAAAGAGAGATGGAGATGGACATGAAGCTATCCCTGTGTAGCGAATTATATACCCAGATACGTAATAATTTATCCCAAGAGTCTTTTGTGGGTTCACGACTTGTGATTGCATTGCTTGATAGATTTCCCCGCGTCTCGGAGAACTTCAGCAGCGAAGATTATGCAGGTGGGCTAGCATGAGCTCTTGACCTAGAGATTTGTATATCTCGATATGAAAATCTGATTTGGCAAACTTCTCAAAATTCCTTTCTCTACTTTAAACTCTCGTCTTGATTTCAATCCGTCGCATACTCAAGCCTAACCACTCTATATCCCTCCTCTTTTCTTGTGTAATTATATCCATAATCTTATCCGTATTGCACGAACTTGGGTTCTCTTGTTTTCTTCCCTTTCCCGTTTCTTTGCCTTTCTATACCTTGGATCCATCCACATGATAGACCCCTGGTATATGTCCTCATCATCTATCTCCTTCCCATTTACAAGTACTCGTCTACTTTCAGCTCTCCCCCTTCCTACGTGCCTTTCCTCCTCACATTTCACACTTCCTACCCTCCTCTACTTTTTCCTCCATGATACCCACTCCTTCCACTCTCTCTCTCCCTCCACATTTCCGCCCTTCTATCCCCGCCCACCAGGTCTCATCTAACAACATCATCCCTTCTAAAGAACGGCATATCACCTGCCAGATAAACTTCATTTTAATCCATATCTACACAGTTCATATCCCCTGTTTCTCCTACATGCGAGCAGTGCATCTTTTGATTGTCAGTTACTGTTTCTTTACTTTATTAGCCGAATAATATGAGCTTATTTGAGAAGACGTAGGGCTAAAAGAAGGTAGGAGAGGAGGGGAGGGTAAATAACATGTACCGACCTACAAAAAATGTCATCACCTTACGTCTCATTGAGAAGTTTTGTGATGCAATCAAGATTACTATGTTCTGGACTAGCTCATTTCTGTAAATTTCCGGTCCATCAAATCAACCAGCACAAATTACGTGATGAAAAAAAACAAAATATAAATGAAGGCTCAATAAGGACAAACAAAAAGTAACACAACTTCCATAAATCTGATTTTTCCATGTAAGAATCACGTCTCGGTTGTATCTACCGACAAAGATTCGACACCTCACCAAAAATTATCAATGTCTAGCTTACTCACATCCGCACACGCATATTTCGCAAACCAGAGGGAGAGATTAGGAATTCGTGCATCATAATAAAGAACAGAATCAGTGTCATCAAATCTCCAAAACGCGGTTTCTTTTATTTTGTTGAGTAGTATTCATTAGTCGTAGAGCCTAGGTGAACGACGGTGGTATTGAGCTAGAATACGGTGCTGGTTAATTTAGGATAGCGGGTGTGAGAAGAAAGAGCTCGCAGGAGGTGAAAGAATTGTAGTTGGGACTCACAACTGTAAGTTAAGGGGTTCGTTCATGCGGGATGTGGTGATCGGAATTGGGGACCCGGAACCGCGGAGCTGGTTCTTGGAATAGAGATAGATAGAGCAAGGGATACTTACGTAGATTGCTGACTCTTGCTTGACCCGGAATCGAAGAAAGAACGAAGAAATATTCGGTCGAGTCGTCAAAGCCGGTAAAATTCCTGAGCGGTGGGTTGGGACAAAGGAGACGTTAGTTTCCGTGGTAAGTCTTAGATAGTGTATGTTTTCTTCTAGTCCGGATTGCAATCCAGATTCCCGAGCTTTGGAAGTGAGAATAAAGTCTTCAAGTTCCCCTTGACAAATTTAATTGATTTGATCATCCAAGCAAGCTCAACATTTACCAAGTCCAAATTGGGAGAGCCCAGTGAAAAGCTCGTAATTGGACCGCAATTTTAACTACAGAAAACCATGAATAAATGGTGGAAATATGCTAAACTTACCATTTCCAATAAAGAGTCCAGAGGAAGTTGTCCAGGACCCATGAGTATGAATGGGAAGGTTATTGGGGTAGACTGTGGTGGTATACATTTTACCTATGCTGAGTTATGGGGTCCTGTCAGCAATGAAAATTGATCTAAACAAACTACATATGAATCAAAGGAAACGATGACAGAATATGAGTTGGTGATACCGCCTCTGACTTCGCTACCTGACAAGGGGTAACACCAATATGTGACAGGAAAGACGAGAAGGGGATATTCAACGCCGACAATTTCCGACAAGTCAAGAATCAACCTCAGTTGAACTGAGTATAGTAAGCACCTATACCCTCGATCAAAAGTTCAGTGGGTTGATATGTGGCAAGTCTAATCAAGTATTGACCACGGAGCTACTGCAGCTAAAGAGTAGGTAACTGTGTCATGTATGCGAGGGGGCATATACATAATTTGACGTTAGAATCTGGACGTAGAAATGGGAGCTCCAAAATGATAGAATTTATTTCAGGCTGGGCCTCAGAGCTTGGAGACAACGGGAATTGTTTTGAATCGAGCTCAGAAGATAAAATACTGCAGTGGTGGCAGAATGTTGCAGCAAGAAAGTGCTTCAATGATAGTTTCCTAGGACCCCTCCCAACCTCGAAACCTCAATCCGTGAAACCATCTCAGATTAATAACATTTAGAACCCTAGTCGCTATCAATTACATCAAAACACTAAGCATCGATATTGAACATAGGTATGGCTGCAGATACTCATAACAACAATTTAGAGGTTGGTTCACAATAAGGCTTAAAACTTCCTTGCGTTCAACCAAAATCTTAGAGACCGCCATCACTCTTCTAGACCCGTTGAGACATCTTCTTAAGATGATGACAAAGGAGAAATTTTTCCTTCCGAAGTGTCCATTCCGACAAAGAATAGAGGTTTCTCAAAAGATTTTGGATGGGTCAGACGGATTTCCTTCCAACTTTCCAAGAGGTACCATTTTGATTTGAGGAGTACGTCACCGCTCGTCAAGATGGTACGATATGATGAGCGGTCACTTAAAATCATCAACGAAGTGCCTCCCCGCACTAGGGAGTAAAAAAAGCAAAAGCTAGGCCGCTCCGAAGACTTCCGGGGTATTGACAACGGAATTTCCGGATAATGATTTGATGGGGGAGAAATTTCACATACCCACAAAACATATGTATAATACCAAACGTTCGGAATTTTGAGGATAGATGAGTGCGTATTCGATTCAGTAGATCAAGACGATTGAGGACGATCGAGAACTGGCGGTCATTATGCCAAATTTTGGATATCTCGTCATTGTCTCGGTTTGCACGGGTGGTACGAACTCAATGACGAGGACTGCAGGTTCAAGAGTCTTTGCTGTTGTCGATGGCTACAATAAAATCAATGGACTTGCAATTTCCCTTCATCCGTGAAGATTTTTGGTGGTTTTAGCATGTTCCGGGAATCTGAGTTGCGTCTGTGCTTGATGTAACTCTTATGATTGAATTCGAACCCCTTTGCTCTGCATCTGGTTGTTGCTTACCTTGCAATTAGAAGTGCTTTCGTTGAGAGTATCTGCAACTGGTATAATTTGCACCTTGACTCTTGAAAGGTGTGGAACTTCAACTCCCCTCCGTGCATTACGCGGCATAGAGTGTCGTGGCGACAGGAAGTAGAAGAATGATTGCCGGACAATTCAGAGGTTTAAGTGAAAAGCATGTTGACGGTGAAGCCGCATCTGAGGTTTATAAAGAACGAGAGATCAGTGAGGTTGGTTGACTGATATCTAAAGCAACAATAAACAGCTGATATTTAGACCAAATTTCGGCCGAATAATCACATGACCATGAAAATGTTGGTAAAAATATCTATCCCGCATCAACTACCGAGCGTACCAGATCTGAAACGTCGATTCAATAATTATAAATTCCGTTAACTCCAATGTAGAGATGCTCTGTATTCTCGGCGTTAGTGCGTGCAAACAACTTCCAACGGGATTATGGTCTTATCATTTTTCTGATGCGTTTTCAGGGGTCGGAAACAACGCTGTTCAAGCGGATCGGACTTACTTCCCTTACTTTTCCTTACTTTTCCTTACTTTTCCTTAGAAATTTTACATCATCGGCCGAAAAGTTTCCCCACAAAAAGATGAACGAACTACTACGTACACAACAGAACACATCAACTTGATATCCAAAGGCATAGAGCGGCTTGCTAGGCATGCCATCGCGATTCCATTTGAAAGCTGTTCACGTCCTCTAGTGGGTACGATTATAAATCCGATGGACCTTGTCCGAAAGAGGAAATCTTGGACAACTTCGCTTTTCATCTAGCGACCCCTTTCTATCGTGTTCGATGATGACTATAGTTGTGGGAAGTGTCCAAGCTAGTTCAAGGCTACTCGTAGATCTTGTCCAACCGATTCCATCTTTTTCCAATTTCAAATCTTGATCCTATGTCCTATATCCTATATCCTTGACCATTGTCGATGGCTCAAGCGCGAAACCTAAAAATATGACTACGTCCGAAGAAAGATCCAATTAATTCTTATCTACCCCCCTATCATGTCTCCACCCATTTGGTACGGAGTCGAGACAATGACATGTTCAATGAGAGGAGCAACTATAAAGTCCTCGACTTGAACCATCTTTTCCAACACTTCCTCATCACATCATAACCAAATACACTTTTCTCATATCACAACTTAACAAACAACCAAACAAACAAACATACCACAAAATGTCTACAGATTACAAGTTCCAAGGATGGTTGGGTCTCGACGCCGAATCCGCCAATGGAAAGATGGTCTGGCAAGAGTATGAACCTAAGCCATTCGAAGAGACAGATGTCGATATTCAAATCACTCACTGTGGTATCTGTGGCTCAGATATACACACTTTGAGATCCGGATGGGGTGCACCAGATTACCCAGTCTGCGTTGGTCACGAAATTGTTGGAAAGGCTGTTAGAGTCGGTTCTAAAGTTAAGGACATTAAGGTTGGAGATCGCGTTGGTGTTGGTGCTCAAAGTGGATCTTGCATGAACCAGAAGGGTGATTGTGAAGCTTGTGCTGACAAGTAGGTCTGCTTCTTTTCAGAATTGTGAGATAAAACTAACGTACCCAGTCAACAAAATTACTGCCCTCACGGCACCAGTACTTACAACAGCAAATGGCCGAATGGAAGCAAAGCGTACGGAGGTTATGCTGATTACTGGCGCGGAAGTGGTGATTTTGTGCTCAAGATACCAGATTCGATCTCATCCGATGTTGCAGCCCCCATGCTTTGTGGTGGCATCACTGCTTTCTCACCACTTGTACAGAATGGGGCTGGACCCGGGAAGAGTGTCGCAATCGTTGGAATTGGTGGTTTAGGACATTTCGGTATTATGGGCGCAAAGGCTTTGGGTTGTGATGAAATCACAGCCATTTCCAGAACTTCCGCAAAGAAGGAAGATGCCTTCAAAATGGGCGCTACTAGATTCATTGGTGAGTTTGGATTGTTTTCCTCAACCAGATGGGAATACTAACAAATAAACGTATAGCCACCGATGAAGAACCAGATTGGTTCACAAAATATGGAAACTCCATAGATCTTATCGTCAGCACTGTCTCCTCGCCAAAGCTTCCACTCCAAGGCTACCTCAATCTTCTCAGATACCAAGGTAAATTCGTCCAAGTTGGTGCACCCGAAGATTCCCTTCCTGGATTCAACAGTAAGTCATAATCTCTTCTCATTCTAGGCACTGTACTGACATAAATCAGTGTTCTCGCTCCTTCTCAAGAACCTTTCCATTGGTGCCTCGCTCATTGGTCCTCCACATGAGATTAAGGAAATGTTGGCACTTTTCGCCGAAAAGGGCGTCAAGACTTGGGTCAACAATGTTCCAATGAAGGATGCCAACAAAGCTATTGTTGATATGGAGGCTGGTACGGCGAGATACAGATATGTTTTGGTCAACGAGAAGCACATCGATGCTTAGGTTTTGTAACTCTATGTTTAGAAAGTTTGGAGAGTTCGGAAAGTTTGGAAAGTTATAGCGTTGAAATTGAAAAGAATTATAGATCTCTAATTGATGACCAGACTTGCATGCTCATACTGCTCAGTCGGTTGTTTTGAAATGCATGTCAGCTCTGAAGAATGGGATTGGGAACAAGGTTTTCAAAGTTCGCACTCACTATTTCCGATCCTTCGATTTGGTTAGAAAGTTGAAACAGTTTGGGATTTTTCAATTCACGGTGATACTCAAAGCTTTTTCAAATATTCAATATGTTTATATTGTGTTCTTTAATATGGATTACAAGTAAGCTTTCAAAAAAGGGGTTGCATTAAAAACAACAAGAAGCATTATGATATAACTACATAGTAGCCTATGAACGCACCGAGCTTTGAACGATGGGGATGTTTACTGCGAAGTTTGATGATATCAACATTCATTTGACCTTCACTTGACTTTCACTCGAAATAAAAGTCACTGGAAATATATCCAGTATCTGTAATATTCTATTCCTGGACAATAACAAAAACAATAACACCTTGCTACTCCCAATCAATTCTTTTTCCTAAATCCTCTCTTAAGTTTCAATTCCTCCTTATTTATTTGCTATTACACAGTCTCCCTCTTCTCGACACCTCGCCACTCCTAATCAATCTTCTTCTTAACTCCTCTCTTCTTCTTGACTTTCCTCAATTCTTCTTGCCTATTAAATAGTCTCTCCCTTTTCGACACTTCGCCATTCCCAATCAAAATCTCTTCCTTCGATAATTACTAGTTAGCCTTTCAAAGCTCTGATCTTAATCTTTCCATTAACAATTATAGATATCCTTTACACGGTTTTCTTCTTCGACATAGCATCAGGCAGCTTACTAGTTTGGGATCATTGGTATTTCAAGCTCCATCTATAAACGTGTTTGCGGATAATGCTCGGGCTGATATGAATACCATGTACTCAACTAAAACCAAGTCGTCGAAGGTGGTTGAAGGCTCAACCCCCAGATCACCCTCATCAACTCATCAGGATGACGATGATAGAAGCCTGGACCAGGCAGCCAAAGATATTGCTGAATCATTCAATCAGCCGTCACCAGCATTCAACTGAAATCCCCTACCCTATAATACAAAATGAATAATAATTATACAAAAAGAAATATCTGTATTAATTCATAATGATATATAGGAAGAATATATATTATCTAAAGATGATAATTTAATCTTAACAAAATGAATCTTTATAATCAAGATAAAAAACAACAAAATAGATTGGTTTAAAGCAAGATTAATTGCAAGAGGCTTTAGTCAGATTTTTGGAAAGGATTATAATGATATCTTCACCCTAACAATACGATCGGATACTCTCCGATTATTCCTAGCATTAATTGCAAAGGAAGATCTGGAATATTATCATTTTGATATCAAGAATATATTTATAGAATTCTATCTGAAAGAAGAAATATATCTTGTATTATTATAAAGAATTATTGTCAATAAAGATTATATATTATATATTCTAAAAAGCTTATATAGATTAAAATAGATAGATTGAGATTGGAGTTTATTGTTAAAAAAAGAATTATTATAAATAGGCTTTATATAAAGTCTAATAGATCTTTATTTATATATTTTAAAGGAATACAAAATATTATTATTAATATTATGATTATAGTTAAAAATCTAGTTCAAATTGATTGATTTAACAAAATACTTTTAGTTAGGTTTAATACTAAGAATCTGAAGGAGATAAACAAGATTCTAGATATTAAAATTATTTGTTAAAGATCAATATAAGAATTGATATTAGATCAAAAAGAATACCTGGATATAATACTGATAAGATTCGGTGTTATTTATAGATAATATCAGATTAAAAAGATATTAATAATAGATTATATTTATTTTAGATTAATTAATGATAATAATGAATTAATTGTTACGAGGTTTGCCGTCTAGATCATGTGGAAGTGCTCTAGGCTCTCGAAGTAGGTTTATAATTAAGTGTTAAACAGGGACTTTAAAGTAATGATAATAAAATGATATAATTTGTAATTAATAGTATAATATACTAAATAATTGATTTTAAATACGAAGCTTTATATAAAGGGAACCTCTTTTGGTTATATAGATCTTTATACTTAGTTGTAATCCTTTGGATTTATTGGATCTATTAGATCTAGAGTTTAATTATCTAGATCCTTTAGATCCTTTAGATCCATTATATAACCTTAATATAGTGATTGATCATCTTTACTATCCTTATCATCTTTATTATCTTTATTATCCTTATTATACATAATCTTATATTGTGATAATTTGTAATATTATCTTTTTCTTGGTTTAGTGCTTATCCCAAGCTTTTATAATCATATTCCTACTGTTTTTTTGGAAGATAATTTTTCTTCTTTTCTTTTATTATACTATTTATAAGATCAAAGAAATATAAGGAGTGGATTGAACTTGCTCTTTTAATTGAGCTTCAAGGAGATATTATGTTATTATGTATTTATTGTGAGAGCAATTCTCGATCTTGTATTGTTTCATGGGAAAACTTATTTCGTTGTAGTGAGTATATTCGAAGGGGTGGTAAATGCGATATTGCAAGGCCCTTTTTTGTTGTTGATATTCGCGGATTACTTCAAGAACAGAAGCGTTTGGATAATGAGGAGGAGAAGACAATTGTTTTGATGGCAGCTGCTGCTTCTCGCCTTGCTCGTTTACGAAAACAATGGAGATCCCTTCAAAATTGTAGTAGTGAAATGATTCGTTATAATCTAAAAATAATAGATAAATTGGATGATATTAAGGAAAAGGAGAGATTGGAGAATAAGTGTATAAAGGAAAAGAAAAAGCAAGTGGGTATTGGTTTGTTAGTATTTGTAGAGATTAATTCGGATATGCTGAACGATTTCGATCCTTTTTCTTTCTTGAATCCTTCAAATCCTTTCTAAGAAGATCTGGGTAGCGTTGATAAAATACCTCCAACTTTTCAGGGCAGCTGAGATCCTTTTTGAGCTCCCAAGTATTCTCCAAATATAAATAATCTAGCCATTTGATTAAATACTTAATCTTGTTTCTGATATATTTACAATCTAGTATTATTTCGATATTGTATATGGCATTTGGATTAACTAGTTTGATTTTTATTGTAGGTATATCGGACATTTTTAATAACACTTTCTCAAAAAGTGAGATATGGAATACTAAATGAATATTCATAATATAAAATAGCTTTAGTCTATAATTGATTGATCCAATTACCTTATCGATTTTGAATGATTCTAGTTTCTTATAATCTAGTTTATCATTTAATTGTTTCATTTATATATTCCTTCGAATAAGATAAACTTTATCCCTTTTTTTAAGAATAAATCCTATATTTCTTGATTTATTATAATACAATATTATTCTTAAAATAATGAATTATAAATCTAAGGAGAATTATTCCTAAAACTCCTTGATTTCTGCAATATCTTTTATAGCTTTGTTTGTATTTGTATCTTGTAACAATAATGATTTATATATTAATAAATTGAATCCAAAATTAATATATATTAATATTATCTTTATAATTTCTATCCTTAATATATTATATACAAATTATATTAAAAGTAATAATTTAATTCAATTATCTTATTTATAATTGATATAGCAATAGAGATAAGCTTTCATTATTTGGTTTAGTTGTTCTATTTGATTATTTGTTTATAAATAGAAAATTATTGAAAGCTTTTTTTTGATTTCAAGCAATATTATAAAAATAGATCAAAACTTCGATATGAATAGTTTGTCTTTATCTAAAATAATTTCATTTAATATACTATATATATTAACTATATTCCTTATAAATATATAGATAAGATTATTTGTCTTCTAAGTTTCGCAAAATAGTAATATATAAACGAACTTGGTCAATCTATTTGTTATTATCAAAATGAAATTATATTTCTTTTAGATAATTGGATCTTTGAATAATAATAGTTTTACTACAAAATTCTAAGTAATGGATTTTTATAATTGAATTAATAGTTTGGGGGTTTTGAGCTGATTATAAAAAGTATATTAAATAGTTTTATTCTTTATATAAATATTATAATTCCTAACTACATTTTCAATTATAATCCTTATCTTTGGAAAATAAACTTCTTTTTTTATTCTAGCAAAGGTTTTAATAATATCTTGATATCTATAAATTGATAATTTGTATTATTTAGTGATATAATCTTTAACTAATTTAGAGAGTATATAAAGTTTGTTATAAAAATAAATGAATTCATTTTTAATAATAAATCCTTTTTCTGGATTGTTTAAGATAGTTAGGATTCTTTTAATTGTAATATCCATTGAATATTCTGTCTTTATTGTAAATTAAAGCATTGTTATTTTGCTTTAATATTGTATACAATTTATATATTTTGTTTTGTAAATATTCTGGTTTTTGGTTAAGGGTATTTGCTCTAACATTTTCGTTTCTTTTAATATATGAAATTCTGAAGTTGTAGATAGCTATAGTTTCCGATCATCGGACCTGCCTTTGATTCAATTTCTTTGTTGTAGTAAAGTAAATCAAGTTCTTATAATCTATATATACTTGTACTATATATTTTGATTTTTTCAAATATATTCTTTATTTTTTAAAAGCATTTATTATTATTAGCAATTTCTTGTTGTATATCTTATAGTTTAATTTGACTGATGATAATTTATATGAATAATAGGCGACTAATTGCTATTTCTTATTCAAGTCTGATTGACTTAATACTACTCTTATAATATAATTTGAAAAGTTTGTCTCTATGATTATTAATAGTTCTGGATCGAAAGCTTTGAGGATTGGCTTCTTTGCGAATGTTTCCTTAAAATATTCGAATGCTGTTTGGATATCTTTCGTTTATTGAAACTCTTTTTGATTTTTCTTGATGATTTTGGTTATTGGAATAGTTATTTTCGAATAATTCTTAATAAATCGTTGGTAAAAGTTAGCGAATCCTAAAAAGAATTATATTTCCTTTATATTAGTTGATGATTCCTATTCCTCAATTGCTTTTATTTTGTTAGGGCTCATTTTGAGGCCTTCGGAGAATATGGTATACCCTAGAAACTTTGTTTCTGTGATATGAAATTCATATTTGTTGGGTTTGTATTAAAGATCAGTTTCTTTCAAATACAATAGGATATTATAGATATCCTTGATATATTATTCCTTTATTTCGGAGAATATTAGAATATCATTTAGATAATATATATAACAAATATCTAGATATTTTCTTAATATATTATTGATTAAATATATATATATTATAAATATATTTATCAATTTGAATAATATAATTTAATATTTATATAATTTATATCGAGTTTTGAATACTGTTTTTTATTCTTTACCTTTTTTTATTCTAATAAGATAGAATCTGTTTTATAAATCAAATTTGGAGAAAATCCTAGTTTTTCCTAATCGATCCTTTAATTCTGTAATTAATGGAAATGGATATCGATCTTTGATCGTTATATTATTAAGTTTGTGATAATCTATATATAATCTTTTTGTATTATTCTTTTTTAATATAAATAATATAGAACTAATTATTTATAAAGAGGATTCTTTAATTTATCCCTTTTCTAATATATCACTAATATAATCCCTAAATATCCTTAGGTTAAAGATTGATATTGAATAGATTGATCTAAATGAAAACATTTTACCTTCTTTCAATACTATCTTATAATTCTATAACTTATATTCTGGTAAAGTATCATAACTCTTTCTTTCTTCAAAGAGCTTCTTATACTTCTGTGTAACGATACTGTACTGGAGGCAGCGGCTACCTAAGGTTTCGTTGGTTGGTAGTTGTAGGTTAAGGCTTTATTAATAAGATTTACTTGGAAGTAAAGTCGTTATTAAATCAAGTAAAATATAGGTAAATTAATTGATAACTAAGTTGAATATAAAGCTCCTAAACTATAAAATTATTCTGGCTATATACTAATGAATGTAAAGGAGCTTTGAGAAGCCCTAAAGCTCCAAAAAGCTTCTGAAGCTTTAGGAGCTTTCAAAGCTCCTAAGGCTCCTTATCATATAATCTACTATTAATCTCAGGACATTAATCCTGGGATGATTCCAATCTTAGGACTAAATAGCTTTTGAGATAATAATCCTGGGACAATAATCCTGGGACAAATATTATCCTGGGATAATAATTCTGGGACAAATCATATTCTAGGATATTTATCTTAGGGCTTTATAATTGTCTAACCTATTCTTTTTAGGATAATATTTGTCCTAGAACAATATTTGTCCTAGAATTCCTTATCGATAAGGATCCTTATGAAAAAAGCGGCTCAAACACCAATACCTAGTTTTATTTTATAATAATAAATGTGATTCGTGATACTATCCTCTTTCTGGCTAAATATTGTCCTCGATCGCTTATAATTAATGAGTGTCCCACTTGCTCCAATTTCATATCCTTTGATCTTTTTTATATTATAAACAATTCTGATTTCTCCAATAATTTAATTCAAAGAAAGAAAAAGGAATATATGTAACGATACTGTACTGGAGGCAGCGGCTGCCTGAGGTTTCGTTGGTTAGTAGTTGTAGGTTAAGGCTTTATCAATTGGATTCATTTAGAAGTGAAATTATTATTAGATCAAATAGAATATAAATAAACTAATTGATAATTAAGTTGAATATAAAGCTCCTAAACTATAAAACTATTCTGATTATATACTAATAAATATAATTTGGATAGTTTGGATAGACTGATCTATTCAGTTTATCTATCCAATTAGATAGATAGAATAAACTGATCTATCCAGTCTATTTATTATATAATTCATTATTAACCTTAAAACACTAATCCTAGAATAATTCCAATCCTAAGATAATAATCCTGGGACGAATTATATCCTAGGATACTTGTCCTAAAATCCAATAATTACTTAGCTTATTCTTTCTAGGACATTATTTGTCCTAAAACAATATTTGTCCTAAGATTCTTTATCGATAAGGATCCTCTCAAAGAAAGCGGCTTAAACATTAATAACTAGATTTATTTTATAAAAATGAATATGATTTGTGATACTATCCCCTTCCTAATCAAGCATCATTCTCGATTGTTTATAATTAATACAAGATCTATAATATCCATCCTTTATATTCCTTTCTTTCTTTATACAATATATCACCTCAATATACTCGAAAACAAATAAAGTAATTGGAACTTGGTAATCGAATCGAACGAATAGGAAGCGAAATGGTTGCTTGTACTCGATATGAAAAGGCCAATCGTTATTGTATCATTTTAGAGTCGGATTCTAATAATGATAGATATACTGAATACTGTTGTTATGGAAAAATTTGTGATATAAGATCGAAGAACAAAATGCCATCCCTTTCCGATTGATTTTTTATTGATCGTTAAAGACAAAAACTTTGTAAAGAGGAGGAAAAGGCTTTTGTGATATTGTAAGAAGTTATAGCCAAGATTTCTTATCTTTGTAAACAATAATGTTTACTGGATGAATGGGAGCAGAAATTGATAGTGGTTGGTTTAAATTCTCTGGATAAGCTTGATATTTTAAAGAAAAAGAAAATATTCGAAAAAGAAAAAAAAAGAGAAATTATTGCAATTTCAACATCCATTATTCCTCTCGATCTTTTTGATCAATTTGGTCAATTTGATTCTGAACTTCTTATAACTAATTCCAACTCTTTCGATCCCTCTTTTTTGTATTTGATAAATTCGCCATTTATATAAGCTATATTGAATTCTTTTTCCTTTTAAACAAATCCGGATTCCATTAACGAAAATCCTCAAACTTTTCAAGGTGCTTAAGATCTTTCTTTAATTCCTATATATTCTCGGAGTCTGAATAATTTTCCTATTTCATTAGATATTTGACTTTGTTTCTAATATATTTATAATCTAGTATTTTCTTTATTTTATATTTGGTGTTTTGATTAATGAATATAATTTCGGTTTTAGGAACTTTAGATACTTTTAATGATACTAGTTCGAGCAAGGATATATAAAATACTAGATGGATATTCATATTCTTTGATAATGCCAATTTATAATTCAAGGGTCCTTTAACTTTCTTGATTTTGAATAATTCTAATTTCTTATAATCCAATTTTGTATTTGATTTCTTTATCTCGATGTTTTTTTGGAGTAAATAGATTTTATTTCTTTTTTTTAATATTAACTCCTGATTATATTTCTTGTTGTAATAATAAGTGTTTCTTTCAGCAATAAATTTGAGTTCTATTGTTATTTCTTTGTAAACTTCCTTAAATTTCTTTGTTTATATAATAACAGATTGATTCTCTATTTCTGGAATATCTGGTTTTTGATATATAATTAATTCGTATCCAAAGTTGGTATAATTCAATGAGACTTGGATAGTTTCTGAAGCAAAGTTGTTGTATACAAATTGTGCTAAAGATAGTAATCCTATTCAATCATTTTGTTGATAATTTATATAACAATAAAGATATATTTTGATAATTTAGTTTATTTATTTATTTCCTTTATTTGTTTGTAAATAGAATACTATAAATATTTTCCTTTTCATATTTAATAATATTATTAAAGCAATCTAGAATTTTGATATAAAAAGTTTATTTCTATTGGACAATATTTCTTCTGATAATCTATATATTGCAATAACTTCTTTTAGGAATATAGTTGTTAGGGTTTCTGTAGTCAAGGTGATCTTATATAATATTAATATCATGTACTTAATTAATCGATCTATAATGATTAGAAGGTAATTGTATTCCATTCTTATTGTTGGATTCTTGGATTTAGGTAATAATCTTATAAAATCCTATAATATCGATTTTTATAATATAGATAATATTTCAATTACATATATCTGTCTATAAGGGGTATAATGAGAAGCTTTGTTCCTGATATAGATATCATATTCGATAACCACTTTTTTGATTATGATTTGGAGTCCCGGATTCTAATATTGTCTCTTAATTCTCAAATACATTCTTTGTACTTCTTAATGATTATAAGCTGGTAATATATACTGCTCCTTGATGAATTCAGTGGCAATACTATTTAATAGCCAAATTTTCCTTGTGATTTGTATCAATCTATTTATAGTTACTAGTGGCTTAGGTTATTTAATGTTTTCATTATTCAATTATATATCTGTAAGTTTGTTTTTTTAGGCTTCCATTAATTTATTCTTTAAAACAATAATTTCTATTAGATTCGGAATAAGGTTTTTATTAGGGAGAGATTTCAAAATTATTGTTTCTTAATAGGTCTTATTATTCTTATATCTTAATAATCTATTTAATATATCTACCCTTATATTATCTTTGTTCTTGATATACTTAATTATCAAGTCGAATCCAGCTAATTTTTCAGCTTATTGAATCAATCTTTAATTATCCAGAATTTTAATTATAATAAAGATTTATAGATTTATATAATTAATATAAATAATTATTGAGAATTTAACCCTTTGAAAATAGATTCTCCAATATTTCAACGATTTGATTATAGCTATAAGTTCTTTCTTATAGATATTGTAATTTTGCTCTGTTTTATTCATTTTGTTGGAATAATAAACAATTGGATATAGTTTCTCATTATTATTTCTTTAAAGATAAACTCCTATTATATAGGTATTAGAAATATTTGTTTCAATAATATTTTCTTGATTATTATGATAATTGTAGAGTATAGATTCCCTGATAAATCTATCCTTGATTTCCTAGAAGATTTATTCTGCTTTTTCGTTTTATACGAATCTTATACTCTTCTTTGTTATCTTTATAAATAGTTCTATTATTTTGGAAAAGTCTTTGATAAATATCTGACAAAAATTGACGAATCCTAATATAATCTATATATCTTTGATATTTCTTAATCATTCCCAATTTTTTATTTTCTTAGTTTTCTTTAAATCGATGCTCATCTAACCTGATTTGATTATATATTCTAGAAAGATTATCTTCTTTATTTCAAATTTATATTTTGATAATTTGAGTTGTAAATCGATCTTCCTAAATGTTTCAAATACCTTAAGAATATATTCCTTATATTCTTCTTTTTTCTAGAAGAAGACCAGAATGTCATCCAAATAACAGATTATGAATAAGCTAAACTCCTTGAGTATTTCGTTGTTCTATTGTTGGTATATAATAGATGTATTAGTTAATCCAAATAATATAATAATATATTCCCACAATCTGGAAGGTAATATGAAAGCAATCTTTTATTTGTATCCCTCCTTGATTTATATAAAATTGAAGGCATTTCTTTGATTTAGTTTAGTATAAATTACTACCTTACTCAATTTATTCCTTAATTCCTAAACGTTAGATATAGGGTATATATTCTTGATGATCCTATTGTTCATTTGATGATAGTCTTTATAAGATCAACTATTCGGATCTTCTTTTTTGAATATTAATAATATATTAGATATATAAGAAGATTTGGATTTCCTAATCCATCCCTTCTTTTCAGTTTTAGATCAGTATTCCTCTTATATTCTTAAGGTACTAGGATTATATAATCTTAATCTCTCAATTAAGGGTATAAATCCTTCTTTGAAATTGATTTTATAATTCCAAGGCTTATATTCTGGTAAGACTCTCAAATCCTATAGGTCTTTAAACAACTTGGCGAATTTTCTGTATTACACTGGAATTTCTTTTGTATCAAACTTATTAATCAGTAAAGGATTTATGACTGCTATAATACAATATCCAATCTTCCCGGAAATCTGTTCCTTTGGATTATATAATTATTTGTTCTTATATCAATAACAATCAAATATAAAGATATCCTTTACTCAATCAATATTTGGATTATATCTTCTAATCTAAGGGATTTCCAAGACTATTATATATCTACCCAATGATACTAAATCCAATTTAACTTGTTCTGTATACCCTCTTAACATAACCATTTTTAGAGCATTAGTTTGTCTTCGTATCTATCTATCTATTCCAGCCTTCTTTCCTCTCAGCAATATCAATTGATATAGATATTCTTTAAGTTCAATAAGGATTCCGTTTTCTTCTACAAAATTAGGATTTATAAATATTCCTATAATTCCTAAATCGATCAAAGTTTTAACTTCTTATTTTCCAAGATTGACTTCCATAATTAATTGCCCAATCCTAGTTGTATCATTGAGTTCTAATAATAATAATTCAATGATTTGTTCTTTGATAAAGAGGTTCAATTATTTATACTAATATTTGCTTATACTTAATAATCTATAAGGTATAATTATTAATAATTCTATTGATCCTATCTGAAAGTCTCGGCAATAATCCTTAACCCAATAATATTCATAATAATAATTAATCCTATATCAAATTCTACAATATTCAATTTATAACAGGATTTCCTATATATCTTTGATTTCTAAGTTATAATTGTTATACTCTTATCCTATATATCTTTGATTTCTAAGTTATAATTGTTATACTCTTATCCTTTATTAATTTGAGAAAAGTTTAAATCTATAACAAATCTTTTAGTATTGTCCTCTCTTGTATTCTTCTTGAATATTATTTGATAAAGATGGCTATAAATGATAGTATATAGGATCAATAAAGTTGGATGATTATGAGTCTGATATTTTTCTACAAAATCAGGTTTCTGTTCTTTATAATAATATTATATATGTTTTCTATCAAAATAACTAATTAGATATTATAACTTGTTTTCTTGAGATCTTAGATAGATTTCATTGATTTATGGATTATCTTCAGATCCTTTCTTTTCGAATAATTCGACTGACTTATAATTATTTGTAAGCTCGATTTCCTTGTTGACATTTTCAGTTAATTCTATTTTTGTAGATGAAATAACTATATCCAACTCTCTAAATTGTTCTGAATATAATTAAGATAATTCTTTTTCTAATAATCCAATCTTATAAAAGTTATCCTTTAATATATTTATTTTTCGGGATCCTTATCTTTTGTTTCCAAATCTTTTTTGTTTCTTGTTTTTTACAACAAATAACTTCCTTTGATTATAGTCTCAAGATATATATCTATCTTTTCTATAGATGAAATATAGATTATTCTTTTTATATCTTTTCTTTTCTTTAATGTTAAGTTTATTTGATTTATAACAATATTCAGTTTCATCTAATTCTATTGGGTCATTAGCATTATAATATTTGTTCTAATATTGAGATTTAGAAAACTTTCTGTTTTCCTGAATAGTTCCCTTTTTCTCCATTTGTCTTTTGTAGAAATAGTTGTCAATTAGAATAAAGATTTCGATTAACTTAGAAAGGTTTGGTGGTTTTGGAGCTCTTATTAGTTCATCCTTGATAATATCCTTGAATCCCTTATAGAATTAGAATCTAAAATAATTATCATTTTATATAATATACCTAATATATTATTAGAATTTAGCAATATAGATTGTGACTAACCCTATTTGCTTAAATTATTGTAATACTCTCTTAATTATATAATTAAGATCAACTTCCCTGAATACCTTGTCAAAACCTTATCGAAATGACTTATAAATACCAAAAAAACAATATATCTCAGATTTCATATTTTCATTAAGCTGACCATTAGTAATTTTGATTATTAGATCATTAAAAAAGGGTTCGATCCAATTGAACACAATTCCCCAAAAGAATAAGATTAACTATAAGATCCTTTACATTAATATCAAAAAGAGATATCTATTAAAAATATAGTAAAGATCAGTTTGTACAACAAAAGCTCAATGTTTATTATAATCTCTATAAAATAAATCAAGGGTAAATACTTGGATTGCTTATCTTAGTTCTATATTGACAACAACCTATCCTAAAGCTCTTATAAAGAAGAAGGAAACTGATTCGGTGGATTATTGAATAAAGTTCATTGTAACTAATATAGCTTAACCGAAACAATACTCAAAATATAATGATATTATATTGAAGATAATAATTGTCTAAGGTTTCATTAATTGATAGTTATAGGTTAAGGCTTTATCAATTGGATTCATTTAGAAGTGAAGTCGTTATTAGATTAAATAAAATATAGGTAAATTAATTGATAATTAAGTTAAATATAAAGCTCCTAAACTATAAAATTATTCTGACTATATATTAATGAATATAATTTGGATAGTTTGGATAGATTGATCTATCCAGTCTATCTATCTAATTGGATAGATAGAATAAACTAATCTATTCAGTTTATCCATTATATAATCCATTATTAGTCTCAAGATACTAATCCTAGAACAATTCCAATCCTAAAATAATAATCCTGGGATGAATCATATCCTAAAACATTTATCCTAGAATCCAATAATTGCCTAACCTATTCTTCCTGGGACATTATTTGTTCTAGGACAATATTTGTCCTAAGATTCCTTATCGATAAGGATCCCCTCGAAGAAAACGGCTCAAACATTGGTAACTAGATTTATTTTATAAAAATGAACGTGATTCGTGACAATATATTTGTTTAGCTACATTTATCAATTCTATCAATATCGAGATGATTCTTTATTCCTATTATCAACAAGAAAATCATCATTGTATTAAAGATCTCTCCAATAAGTATTATTCATACTATTCAGAATGTATACAGAATTCTGTTTTTTGTAATGTTAAGTTTCGTTTGGAAGATGATTGAGATCGTAAAATTCCTTAAGAGTATAACTGAGAGAGTCTTGATCAATAAGTTGATAAATTGGATACTAAAATTGCTAAATCTTTTATTAAGGCTATTCGCCTTTTTAAACAAAAGACATAATTCAAAAAACGGTGTAATAAAATATTACATTATGAGCTTAAATACCTTGATAAACTCGATATCTTAAAGGAAAAGGAAAAATAAGAAAAGGAAAAAGAAAGAGAAATTACTGCAACTTCAACATTTATTGTTTCTTCTGATCTTTTTGATTAATTTGATTCTGAATTTCCTACAATTAATTCCGACTTCCTCGAATCCTCCTTTTTATATTTGATAGATTTATTGTTTATATAAATTGTATTGAATTCTTTTTCCTTTTAGATAAATTTGGATTCTGTTAACGAAACTCCTCAAACTTTTTAAAATACTTGAAGTCTTTCTTTAATTCCTATATATTCTCAGAATCCAGATAATTTTCCTATTTTATCAAATATTTGATTTTGTTTCTAATATATTTGTAATCTAATATTTTCTTTATTTCATATTTAATGTTTTGATTAGTAGATATGATTTCGGTTTCAGGAGCTTTAGGTACTCTTGATGATATTAGTTCGAACAAGGATATATAAAATATTAGATAAATATTCATACTTCTTGATAACACCAATTTATAATTCAAAGATTCTTTAATTTTCTTGATTTTGAATAATCCCAATTTCTTGTGATCTAGTTTTACACTTGATCTTTTTGTTTCGATGTTTTTTTGGAGTAGATAGACTTTATTTCTCTTTTTTAATATTGATTTTTAACTACACTTTTTGTTATAGTAATAAGTATTCTTTTCAACAACAAACTTAAATTCTGTTGTTAATTCTTTGTAAACTTCCTTGAGTTTCTTTGTTTATATATTAACAGATTGATTTTCTATTTCTGAAATATCTGGTTTTTGGTATACAATTAATTCATATCCAAAGTTAATATAATTTGGGGAGATTTAGATAATTTCTGAAGCAGAATTGTTGTATACAAATTGTACCAAAGATAGTAGTTCTATTCAATTATTTTGTTGATAATTTATATAATAACAAAGATATATTTCAATAATCTGATTTATTTGTTTATTCCCTTTATTTATTTATAAATAGAATGCTATAAATATTTTCCTTTTTACATCTAATAATACTACTAAAATAATCCAGAATTTTGATATAAAGAATTTATCTCTATCAGACAATATTTCTTTTAATAATCTATATATTACAATAATCTCTTTTAGAAATATGATTGTTAAGATTTCTATAATTAAGATAATTTTATATAATACTAGTATTATATATTTGATCAATCGATTTATAATGATCAAGAGATAATTATATTCTACTTCTATTATTAGATCCTTAGATTTAGGTAATGACCTTATAAAGTCTTATAATATCGATTTCTATAATATTGATGATATCTTAATTATATATATTTGTCCATAAGGGGTATAGCGAAAAGCCTTGTTCCTGATACAGATATCACATTTAATAATCACTTTTTTAAATATAATTCAGAGTCCCAGACTTTAGTATTGTCTTTTAATTCTCAAGTATATTCTTTGTACTCCCTAATGATTATAAGCTAGCAATATATATTGTTCCTTGATGAATTTGGTGATAATATTATCTAATAGCCAAATTTTCCTTGCGACTTATATCAATCCATTTACAATTATTGATGACTTAGATTATTTGATATTTTCCTTATTTAATTATATATCTATAAGTTTGTTTTTCTAGACTTCCGTTAATTTATTTTCTAAAACGATAATTTCTATTAAATTCGGAATAAGATCTTTATTTGAAAGAGATTTCAAAATTGTTGTCTCTTAATAGATTTTATCATCTTCATATTCTAATAATCTATTTAATATATTTGTTCTTATATTATCTTTATTTTTAACATATTTGATTATCAAGTCGAAATCAGTTAATTCTTCAATTTATCAAACTAATCTTTGATTATCCAGAATCTTAATTGTAATAAAGGTTTATAGATTTATATAATCAATATAAATGATTATTAGGAATTTAATCCTTTGGAGATAGATTCTCCAATATTTCAATAACTTGATTATAGCTATGAGTTCCTTCTCATAAATATTGTAATTCTGCTCTGTTTTATCCATCTTATTGGAATAATAAGCGATTAGATGTAATTTCCCATTATCATCCCTTTGAAGATAAACTCTTGTTATATGGATATTGAAAATGTTTGTTTCAATAATACTTTCTCAATTATTATAATAATTGTAGAATATAGGTTCCCTAATAAATCTATCCTTGATTTCCTAAAAAAACTTATTCTACCTTTTCGCTTTATATAAATCCTATACCCTTTTTTATTATCTCTATAAATGATTCTACTATCTTAGAAAAGTTTTTGATAAATATTCAACAAAAGTTAGCGAATCTCAATATAATCTATATATCCTTGATATTCCTAGATTGTTTTCAAATTTTTTTTTTTTTGGTTTTCTTTAGGTTAATGTTCATTTGTCCTAATTCGATCATATATCTCAGGAAGATTATCTTCTTGACTTCAAACTTGTATTTCGATAATTTGAATTGTAAGTCGATCTTCTTAAATGCTTCAAGTACTTTGAGGATATGTTTTTTATATTCTTCTTTTTTTTAGGAAAAGATCAGGATATCATCCAAATAATAGATTATAAATAAACTAAACTCTTTAAGTATTTCGTTATTTTATTATTGATATATAATAGATACATTTATTAATCTAAATAGTATAACAATATATTCCTATAATCCAGAAGATAATATAAAAGTAATCTTTCATTTATATTCTTCCTTGATTTATATAAGATTGAAGACATTTCTTTGATCCAGCTTAATATAGATTATTGCCTTACTTAATTTATCCCTTAACTCTTAAACTTTGGGTATAGGGTATATATCCTTAATGATCTTATTATTTATTTAGTAGTAATCTCTACAAAATTGATTATTCAGATCTCCTTTTTTGAATATTAATAATATATTGAATATATAAAAGGACTTGGATTTCCTAATCCATCCTTTCTTTTTGGTTTTCGATTGATATTCTTTCTATATTCTTAAAGTACTGGGGTTATATGATCTTAATTTTTTAATTAGGGGTATGAACCCTTCTTTGAAATTGATCTTATGATTCCAAGGCTTATGTTTTGACAAGATTTTCAAATCCTGTAGGTCTTCAAATAGTTTGGCGAATTTTCTGTATTGTACTGGAATCTTTGTTGTATTGGCCTCGCCGACCAATGGAAGATCTATGGCTATTATAGTACAATATCCGATCTCCCTGGAAATCTATTTCTTTGGATTATATAGTTATTCATTCTTATATTTACAATTATCGAATATAAGGGTATCCTTTATCCAATCAATATTTGGATTATGTTTTCTAATCTAAGAGGTTCCCAAGATTATTATATGTTTGCCCAATGATACTAAGTCCAATTTGACTTGTTTTGTATACCCTTTTGGCATAATCATTTTGAGAGTATTAGTTTGTTTTCATATTTATTTGTTTATTTCAGCCTTTTTTTCTCTTAATAATATCAGTTAATATAAATATTCTTTTGACTCAATAAAGATTTTATTTTCTTTAACAAAGTTAGGATCTATAAATATTCCTATAACTTCTGAATCGATCAAAGCTTTAACTTCCTGTTTTCCGAGATTGATTTTTACAATTAATTATCCAATCCCAATTGTATTATTGAGTTCTAATGATAATAATTTGATGATCTATTCTTTGATGAAGAGGTTCAATTATTTATGTTAATATTTGCTTATATTCAATAATCTATAGGATATAATTATCGATAGTTTCATTAGTCCTGTTTGAAAGTCTTGGCAATAATCCTCGGCCTATTAATATTCGTGATACTGATTAATCCTACACCAAATCCTGCGATATCCAACTTGTATTAGGATTTCCCATATATCTTTGATTTCCAAATTATAATCATTATACTCCCATTCCTTATTAATATAAAAAAAGCCTAAATCCATAACAAATCTTCTAATATTGTCTTTCCATATATTCTTAAATACTATTCGATAAGGGTTGTTATAAATGATAATATACAGGATCAATAAGGTTGGATAATCATAAATCTGATATTTCTTTATAAAATCAAGCTTTTATTCCTTATAATAATATTATATATGTTTTCCATCAAGATAATTGATCAGGTACTATAATTCGTCTTCTTGAAGTTTTAGATAGACTTTGTTGATTCACTGAATATCTTCGGATCCTTCAATAGATCCTTCTTCTTCAAGCAATTCGATTGACTTATAGTTATCTGTAAGCACAACTTTCTTGTTAGCATTTTCGGATAATTCTATCTTTGTATATAAAGTGACCAAGTCTAACTCTCTAAATTATTCTGGATATAATTAAGATAACTCTTTTTTTAACAATCCAATTTTACAAGAATTATCTTCTAATATACCTATTTCTTGGGATCCTTATTTCCTATTTCCAAATCTTATTTATTTCTTATCTTTTATAGCGAATAACTTCTTTTGATTATAATCTCGAGATATATACCTATTTTTTCTATAAGTAAAATATAAATTATTCTTTCTATATCTTTTCTTTTCTTCGATACTAAGTTTGTTTGATTTATATCAACATTTGATTTCATTCAATTCTATTGGGTCACCAGCATCATAATATCTATTCTGACATTAAGGTTTAGAAAACTTTCTATTTTTCTGAATAATTCCCTTTTTCTCTATTTGTCTTTTGTAGAAATAGTTGTCGATTAGAATGAAGGTTTTGATTAACTCAGAAAAATTTGGTAATTTTGGAGCTCTTATTAGCTCATCCTTAATGATATCCTTGAGTCCTTTATAAAATTAGGATCTAAGATAATCATTATTCTATATAATACATTTGGTGTATTATTGGAATTTAGCAATATAGATTATAATTGATCTTATTTGCTTAAGTTATTGTAATATTCTCTCAATTATATGATTAAGGTCAACTTCTCCGAAAACCTTGTCGAAACCTTGTCGAAATGATTTGTAAATATCAAAAAGATGATGTATCTCAGATTTTATATTTTCATTGAGTTAATTATTGGTAATTTTGGTTATTAGATTATTGAAGAAAGGTTCGATCTAATTGAAAACAATTCCTTGGAAGAACAAGATTAATTATAAGATCCTCTGCATTTATATCAAGAAAAGATATTCATTAAAGATATAATAAAGATCAGCTTATATAACAAAAACTCAATACTTGCTACAATCTCTATAAAATAGATCAGGGATAGATACTTGAATTACTCATCTTGGCTTTATATTGATAATAGTTTGCCTTAAGACTTCAATAAAGGAAAAGGAAACTGGTTTGATGGATTGTTGAATAAAGTCTATTGTAATTGATATAATTTAACTAAAACAATATTTAAAATATAATGATATTATATTGAAGATAACAATTGTTTGAGGTTTCATTAATTGATAATTATAAATTAAAGCTTTATTAATAGGATTTATTTAGAAGTGAAGTCGTTACTAAATCAAATAGAATATAGATAAACTAATTAATAATTAAGTTAAATATAAAGCTTTTAAATTATGAAATTATTCTGGTTATATACTAATGAATATAAAGGAACTTTGAGAAGCCTTAAAGCTCCAAAAAGCTTCTAGAGTTTTAGGAGCTTTCAAAGCTCCTAAGGCTCCTTATCATATAATCTATCATTAACCTCAGAACATTAATCTTAGGATGATTCCAATCTTAGAATTAAATAGCTCTTAAGATAATAATTCTGGGATAATAATCCTAGGACAAATATTATCCTGGGATAATAATCTTGGGACGAATCACATCCTAAAATATTTGTCTTAGGGCTTTATAATTACCTAATCTATTCTTTTTAGGATAATATTTGTTCTAAGACAATATTTGTCCTAGGATTCCTTATCGATAAGGATCCTTATAAAGAAAACGGCTTAAACACCGATACCTAGTTTTATTTTATAATAATGAATGTGATTCGTGACATTCTGGTACTATATCGATATTGACATTTCGTCCTGTTTCTCTATAGGAATGGTTTCAAACAATTTCGTCTGCTTGTTCTTCATTTGTATAAAAGGTTCATCTTCCTTTATTATTAATAAAAAACCCTAAATTAAATATCCTATATCAATAAAGTTATTTATTTTTAATTTATTATTATATATATATAATCTTATAAATTCTAATATATTTTCATAAACATTTTTAAGGAAACTAACAATTTCCTTAAATCAATCAATCTTGGGATTATAAGTTTTTAACCAAGGCATCCTTAGGATGATCTATTGATTCCCTAATAGAACAATATCAAATTGAATAACCTCTTTATACTAAGTTATAATCATTTACAAAGAACAAGTCTTCTGCGAAATCTTTCTGTCCAATCCAACTAATTATTCATCAACTAATTGTAATTAATATAATTTCTGTTTCGCTTGAAATAGTATTTCTAAATACTTTATAATTCCTAATACAATAAAATTTCTAGTAATTTCTGAATCTATTATAACCTGAATTCTTTATCTATTTATCTTTGCAGTACAATATATCTAATCTGTTTAGCCTATGATATTTAATTGACCTTGATCTTGATCCTTATTATGATTGTTTTTGTCAATTTGATCAATTTGGTCAATTTGGTCAATTTGATCAATTTTGTGATTAAATGATGATCTTTTCGATCTTCCCTTCTTACAAGGTTTTTTCGCTTTTCTTTAAAGAAATCAATCTGTAGTTTTCTTATCTAATAAATGAATCTTATAAAAATCATTATAATAAATTATTCAGTTCTTCATTATATATTTTATCAATAATATTTCTTTTAATTCCTTTTCGATAATAAAGAATGAAGGGATTTGGAAATATTCTAATTTATATCAATTTATAATATTTAACCCTTTCTGATCTTGTAATATTATATCAATTTCTTTTTGATATTTTTTATATTTGTAGCTATTATCTTTTATTAGATTTGAAATATATAGTTGGGATATGAAGATGATATTGAGCTATCCTTTGCCGAATTTCTTATAATAACCATTTTCTGATAATCTCTTGTTTCGACAATCCCTAGCCCAATAACCTGGTTTGCCATATTCAAAGTATAGCTTGTTCTTACATCTTTGTTCTATCTCTTCCTTAAATAATTTGTTCTTAAATATTATATCCAATTGTATTGGTTCTCTGTAAAATTATCTGTTTTCTCAAGGTCTTCCTTTATTTTTGTGATATTTACTACAATCCCGATTTTTATAAATATTGAAAGATCAATATTCCTTTTAATATTTATAAAGCATCTCATTTGCTTTAATAGATTCCTCAATTAACTTATTTAGATCTTTCTAAATACAATTATAATCTAATTCTAATCTAATCTTAGATTTGAGTTTTTTTCAGTAATAATTTATTATTATATTCTCTTCCTATTCAATAATATCTATATATCTTCTGAATTCCATAATGTACTTAATTACTAATCTTATTTGTTTGAGATTATAGATCTTGGATTCAGTATTATATAATTCATTAATATTCTCGAATATTTGTTGTATCTCTTTCTTAAATCCTTCGAATCTTTTAAAAATAGTTTGAATAAGGTACATTTGCTTTTTAGACTTGTTCAAATTGATGAAATAATCTTTAAGATATAGTTGGATCCATTTAATAACTTCTTCTTTAAAATAGGAGATAGTCCAGACACTTTTATCAACATTATGGTTGAATTTATCCTGATTGAATTGAAAGTAGATCTCGAATTGAAGCAAAAAGATCTCTAATTCTTATTGGTTATCTATAAATCGATTTGGTAAAGCAACTTTAAGAGTTTCAATGATAATAATCTCTTTAAGATCTTTGATACCTTTTATAAAGATATCTCTATTTTTATTGATGTTTTCGAGGATGATCTGGTTACTTATAACTAGATTACTAAACTATAATATTATAGAAGATATAACGTGGTTTATCATCGAGTGGCCCATATCATCGAGTGGCCCACTTTCACCTCAATTTACACCTGTCTCTTTCAACACGCGTTTTATCAACAACCTATAATGAATTCGAATAATCAAGAAGCTCGTATACTCCTTGCTATCGAAGTTATTCATAAAGATAAAAAATTAAGCATTCGAAAGGCTGCTATGCTCTATAATATTCCTCGTACGACTCTTCGATATAGAATGGAAGGTTTACCTCTTCGTACAGAAACTCGAGCGAATCGTCATAAGATTACAGAATTAGAAGAAGAGGTGATTGTTCAATATATACTCGATATGGATTTAAGAGGATTTCCACCTAAACTAAAGAATGTAGAAGATATGGCGAATAATATTCTCGAATCGAGGGGTGCGAAACGCGTTGGGAAGCTCTGGGCGCATCGATTCGTAAAGCGTCGAATCGAATTAAAGACGCGTTTTAGTCGTGTTTATGACTTTCAAAGAGCTCTCTGTGAGGATCCTAAGCTTCTTGAAGAGTGGTTTCGACTAGTTGCGAATATGCGAGCGAAATACGGCATTTTGGACGGAGATTTCTACAATTTCGACGAAACAGGCTTTATGATGGGGATTATATATGCAGCAATGGTAGTAACTAGTGCTGAACGAAATGGCAGAAGCAAGACAGTACAGCCAGGCAATCAAGAATGGGCTACAGCAATAATATGCGGAAATGGAGAGGGTGAAACTATTCCCCCATTTCTAATAGTTCAAGGACAAGTTCATCTCTCCAATTGGTACACCGAAACGAATCTTCCTGCGGAATGGGCTATTAAACCTACATCTAATGGATGGACGAATAATGAGACAGGTTTAGAATGATTGAAACACTTCGACAAGCATACTAAGAATCGAAGAAAGGGCAAATATCGAATGTTGGTACTGGATAGGCATGAAAGCCACGAATCAGTAGCTTTTCAAGCATACTGCAAAGAGAACGATATTATATATTTACGTTTACCATCGCATTCAAGTCATTTAACTCAACCACTTGATGTTGGCTGTTTTAGCAATCTAAAACGTTCATATGGTGGTCAAATTGATGGATTTATCAAGGCACATATCAATCATATTTCGAAGGTTGAATTCTTTATAGCTTTTAAAGCTGCATACGAGGAATCAATCACTTCTCAGAATATGAAATCAGGATTCCGAGGAACAGGTTTAATCCCATTTAATCCTGAAGCTGTACTCTCGAAATTAGATATTCGAATTCGCACACCTACCCCCCCCTCTTTCGACCTAGATCAATGGATCTCTCAAACCCCTCGCAACCCAACTGAAGCTCTTTCTCAATCAACATTAGTTAAATCTCGAATAACTCGTCATCAAGCAAGCTCTCCTACACCTATATTCGAGACTGTACTAGCTTTAGCTAAGGGTACAGAGAGATTAGCTTATGAAAACACACTTTTAAATGCAGAGATTCGTACACTTCGGGCAGCAAATGAAGCATTAAACAAGCGTCGACGTGCGAAAAAAACCCAATTATGTCAAGGAGGAGTGCTCACTGGACAAGAGGCTCTTGATATATTATCTCAGCAAGAGGTTGATATTCAGATTCAACGCGATGAGCGTCAAAAAGGGGGGAATTCTAATGGGGAAGCATCTTCTAATCGATGTTGTAGTAAATGCGGAAAGACAGGACATAATACAAGAACCTGTCAAAATAATGTAATAGATCCTAGATTATTAGATTCTTAATAGTTTCAATCAATTGATTCAATTGTTGTTGAATAATATGGGTTTGAAAGTGTAAATTGAGGTGAAAGTGGGCCACTCGATGATATGGGCCACTCGATGATAAACCACGTTAACTATTGTTATTTATATTAAATTAGTATTTAAGACAATAATAATGCTTAAAGTATTATAAGGTTTGTCGTTTAGATTATATAGAAATGCTCTAGATTCTCGAAGTAGATTTATAACTAAACATTAAACAAGGACTTTAAAGTAATGATAATAAAATGATACAATTCATAACTGATAATATGGTATACTAAATGATTGATCTTAAGCACAAAGCTCTATATAAAGAGAACCCCTCTTGATTATATAGACCTTCATACTTAACTATAATCCTTTAGATCTATTGGATCTAGAGTTTAATTATCTAGATCCATCACATAACCCTAATATAGTGATTGGTCATCCTTACCATCCTTACCATCCTTACCATCCTTACCATCCTTACTATCCTTACCATCCTTACTACACATGACCTTATATTGCGATGATTCGTAACATTAATCAATATAAACAAATATTAATAAATAATAAGAAGTATAATCTATTTAATAGTATATATAAGACCTGATATAATATTTGTATTTGAGAGATTCTCATAATTTAAAATAAAATTAGTGAAGTATTATAATATAATATTAAAAAATCTAATATGATATATATAATTAATAATCATGCAAAAGCTATGATTCAGATTTGGGGGAGTATAATCAGATATTTGTAAAGAATATAATCTAGCCGAAAATATAGTCAAAGTATTTATAAATATAAATTAAATTAATAATAAATATAATCAGAAAAATATCTTTAGGAGAATAATAATGTTTTATAGAGAGTCTGTATTATAAATTAGTAAAAAGCAAATATTTATAATGATATTTAATACATAATCAGAATATATTATAATAATTATATTTATAAAATAAGGAAGATGGATAGCATAATTATTCAAGGATCTTCTCAAGTTAAGCTATATCGAAGAAAATAGAGACATTATACAGATACTAAAGAATAATCAAAAAGTCCTAATCCTAACCAAAAATCTGTATTTATGTAAATAATCAAAATATATAGATATCTACTATTATTTTATTAGAGATTTGATAAAGAAAGAGAAGACCAATACTAATTATATCCAGATAAATGATATAAGTATTATTGTTGATATCACTCTGGTGATATAATGCCTACTAATAGAAGGTATCTGTTGGTATCACTCCGGTGATACAAGGCCTGCTAGGTATCGTGTAGTTTGGTTGTTCTTATAATCTTGCTTGTCATTATTATCTATAAGAAAAGGGCCCTATTTATAATAGAAAAGGTAAACATTAATATTTACTAATGAATACAATTCCTTTTTCTAATATAATAAATAATATAATATACTGATATTAACAACTCTCTTTTTAAAAAGGTAAACTATATACTCTCTTAATTTTTTTTTATCTATTTCATTATCTTAATATCGATCTTATTTATATTGATTAGATCTGTAAATGCTTGATAAGATTTATTCTTAATTATAACATCTATTAGATTGGATTTTCTATCAATCTATCTAACCTTTGCTATTCCTCTTCTTTTATATGATTATTGTAAAGCTATAATATCGATTATAAGTTTCTTCTTAGCAATAGATCCTAATTTGATTAATAGGTCGTAAAGCAACTTGGAATTGATACAAATGATAAATAGTATCAATACCTTAGATTTAAGAATTGTATTGATTATATCCTTTATAACTGAGGTTACATCAAAGTTATATACTAATCTATATAATTCTGAAGCTAGTATATTTCGAATGACTCTTTTATATTTGATTGATGATCAGTAAAGAATATTTGCATTATTACTTTTATCTATTAGAACGATTACAAAGCCTATTTGTAATGAATAATCTCTATCCTATTGTTAGCGAATGATATATTACTGAATATAATAACTTTTAATAATTCTGTATCAAGAAGGATAAATTTGAGTCCCTTTTTTGAATTCTTTATTTATTATTTGATTTGTTTATTGAGTTCTTTTATATCTTCTTCAATAAGATTAATTATTTGGATAATAATAAAGAGATCAAATAATACCTTTAATTGATATATTATTATTATATATACTCTTCTAATTCTTTAAATAATATATTGATCTTTAAGGATTATTAATTTTTGTATTTTATTATATATTCCTTATAGATCTATAAATATAGTTTTGATCAATTTAAGATTATTGTATTACTTTTCTTGATTAAAATAAATGCTATTT
Source organism: Sclerotinia subarctica (assembly GCA_025389085.1). Lineage (NCBI taxonomy): Eukaryota > Fungi > Ascomycota > Leotiomycetes > Helotiales > Sclerotiniaceae > Sclerotinia > Sclerotinia subarctica. The sequence continues at coordinate 1,862,919 of QRFI01000010.1, read as the reverse complement.
TTGATACATATAAGGAGTCCTTTATTGAATTGGATAGGGGTGATAATTTTAAGTTGCTCTCTTTCCTTCATTAAAAAGTTTGCTTTTTGGAATTGCTTCTATTTTATTATTACAAATTTTAGATCTGCTATAATTAGGATATCATCTATTTGTAGCTTTATAATATCAAAGCTAATACCTTTGTTGTTTATATATAATAAATAAAGATTATATATTGATTATATTATATTAAGTTTTTTAATATGATAATTATAATAAATTCCAAATCAATAATTTCCTATTTCAGGAATATTATATAATAATTTGATAACTTGTAGAATTGTATCTTCTTTGATCTTTACTTCGATTGATAATCAAATATAAAATAGATATTATAGATTTAAAATTATTTGAATATAGACTTATATAATATTCCTTAAAAATATTTCAGCTCCTATTTTTCTCAAACAAATATTTAAAATAATTAATATATATTGATTAATTTATTGAATAATAAATGATTAAATCAATATTATTATCTTTTCTTGATCCTTAAATGCTTGAATTATAAATCTGTCACGAATTACGTTTATTATAATATAATAAAAGCAAGTATGGTGGTTTAGGCCATTATTTTCAGGAAGATCCTTATCGATAAGGAATCCTAGGATAAGTATCCTAAGATTTAATTAGTTTTAAGATTATATATATCCTAAGATTAATCAATTAGATATCTATGATAGTTTAGGGCAAGTTATTTTAGGATCTTATTTGTTCTAAAATAAAAAGTCTTAGGATAATATTGATCCCAGGATTTTTATTCTAAAAAGTATATTATCCTAAGAAACAAATTATCCCAGAATTAATGTTCTGAGGTTATTGAGGGATTATGTAGTGGATAGATTAGATAATTAGTTTATTCAATTTAAGAGATAATCTGGATAACTAATCTATCCAGATTATCCAATAATAATTATAAAGTATATAATTAGGATAGTTTTATAGTTTAGGAGCTTTATGTTCAACTTAGTTATCAATTAATTTACTTATATTCTATTTGATTTAATAACGACTTTATTTCCAAGTGAACTTTAGTGATAAAGCCTTAACCTACAACTACTAACCAGACGAACCTTAGGCAGCCGCTGTCTTCAGTATAGAATCGTTATAAAATCTTAATTTGGAGTATACTTTATCAATTCCTTTATTCTTTATTTTGTCTATAAATCTTGAATTGAAGATTCTTATTCTTTATAATATTATTTTTAAAGATATTATTTTAAAAACTTTATTTTCGAATAAATTATTAATTTTTGATTATTTAGATTCTTTATATATTGAGTTTATATATATATAATTTATAAATAAATTATCAATATAATTGTTTATATCTTTAATTTCTTTATAATAAATTATGATATTTGGGTTATCTAAAATATTATTAATAAAGAATATTTTGTTATATAGATTACTGTCACGAATCACGCTCATTATAATACAATAAAAGCAAGTACAACGGTTTGGGCCGCTGTTTCCAAGGAAGGCCTTTATCGATAAGGAATCCTAGAATAAAAGTCTTAGAATAAACTAGATCCCAGGATAACTAGTATTCTAGAAAGAAAGGGTTAAACAACCATATAAACTTAAAATAAGTATTCTAAAATATGATTCGTTTTAAAGTAAAGTATTCTAGGATAATATTTATTCTAGGATTATTATCCTAAAAACTAAATAATCCTTAGATTAGAATCATCCCAGAATTAATATTCTGAGATCAATAGCATATTATATAATAGATAGATTGGATAATCTAATCTATTTAGTCTAAGGGATAGCCTAAATAGACCAATTTATTCAAATTATCTAAAGGAATTCATAAGTATATAAGTTAGGATAAATTTCATAGTTTAAAAGCTTCATATTCAACTTAGTTATCAATTAATTTATCTATATTTTACTTAATCTAATAACGACTTCACTTTTAAATGAATTTTAATGATAAAGTCTTAACCTACAACTATCAACTAGACGAAACCTCAGGCAGCCGCTGCCTCCAGTACAATATTGTTACATCAAATTCAATAAGAATTTATATTGATATTAATTAAATTATATCAAAATCAATAATAAATTATATATTAAAAAGTTCTAAATTATGAATTCTTACTTCTCTAAAGATAATATTTTATATATATATAAGCTATCAATAAATTTTATATTCCTTAAAATAGATAGTATTATATTTATATTTATTGTTTTTTATTATTATATTAATTATATCATTAATATTATTATTAATTTTCTTTTTAATATTAAAATAAGAATAGTATTCAATCTTATAATATCCTTTTTTATAACAAAAACAATATTGATTTCGTTTAAGAATATTATTCTTTTTTTCAACTTTTTTTTCTTGAATCTGATTTCTATTACCTTATTTCTAATCTCAACCTTTGCCTTATTTTTTTTGATATTGATCTTTAAGAAATCCTTCTTAATCAGAATTATTATTAATATAATTAATAATTGCAATTATAGATTATTTAATAATACTAAAAATGATCATAACTTCATTCAAAGATTGATTTGAATTGATAACGAAATTATATTATATTTATCAAAATTCTATTTTTGATAATTTGTTTATAAATTGAGAATAAACTTCTTTATTTAAGATAACTTTATTGTTTTGAATTATATAAAGTTGATAATTGAAAAGATATTCAAAGAATTATTAACGTGGTTTTATCGGCAGTCCACCTATATCACTAGTCCACCCACTTTTTTTATATTTTCAACTCTTTCACTTCAATACACATTTTATCAATAATTACTTATAAAAAATCATTCTAAAAAAGCACAAATAATCTTAGCCATTGAAGCTATTAAAATCGATCTATAATTATCGATTCAGGAAGTGACAACACTCTATAATATCAAAGATTGTATCAATATAACTGAATATCGACCAAAAGATTATAATTTGATCAAATTGGAAGATGAGGTATTTATTCAATATATACTTAATATAAATGATAAAGGATTTCCACCTAAATTAAATGATATTGAAGATATAGCGAATTATATACTCGAAATACAGGGTGTGAAATAGATTGGAAAACTCTGAGCTTATTGATTTATAAAGCGTTATATAGAATTAAAGATACGTTTTAATTGTATTTATGACTTTCAAAGAGCTTTCTATAAAGATCCCAAGTTTATTAAAGAATAATTTCGATTAGTTTCGAATATATGGATAAAATATAATATTCTCGATTACGATTTCTACAACTTTGATGAAACTGGCTTTATGATGAGTATAATATACCCTAAAATAATAATAACTAATACTGAACAAAATAGCAGAAATAAGATAATATAATCAGACAATAAAAAATAGGTTATAGCGATTATATGTGGTAATGGAGAGGGTGAGACTATATTATTATTCTTAATGATGTAAGGATAATATCATCTTTCTAATTGGTATATGGAAAGTGGTTTTCCTGTAGATTAGGCTATTAAACCTACTTCTAATGGATGGACAAATAATGAGACAGGATTAGAATGGATAAAGTACTTCAATAAACATATAATTCATCAAACAAAGGGCAAATATTGAATGCTAATACTAAATGGGCACGAAAATTATGAATCAATACCTTTTCAATCATATTGCAAATCAAATAATATTATAATGATAAAGTTACCACCGCATTCAAGTCATTTAACTTAACCATTTAATGTTAACTGTTTTGGTGTATTAAAACAGACATATAATTATCAAATTGATGCATTTATTAAAGCTTACATCAATTATATCATAAAGATTGAATTCTTTATAGTTTTTAAAACTATATATCAAGATTCAATTACAGCTCAGAATATAAAAGCTGATTTTCGAGGAACAGGTCTAATACTATTTGATCCCCAAACTATACTCTCAAAATTGGATATTCGAATTTGTATATCTACCCCTCCATTTATCGATTTAGACTCTTAAATCTCTCAAACATTTTGCAATCTAATTGAAGCTCTTTTACAAAATCAATTATATAGGTAAAATCTATAAATAAAGGATCGATAGATATATGAATAAAAAGATGTTTAAAATCTTTTATATTAAATGATTTCAATATAAAAAGATTATAGGCTTTATATAGGTTTTTCAAAAGTTTGTTATTTATTATTCAAATCTGAATATTTAATTATAGATGATTCTTTTTTAAATATTTAAAACATTTAAAACATTTAAAACTTATAAATCTTTTTATACTTCTATAATTTTATTTTATATGAATAAGTATATCAAAATAAATAATATAGAATTTATTAAGATTTTTAGCTTACTTTTTGATATTTAAAGAATTTATAATTTGAATTTAAAGGGTTTATTTTAATTTAAAGGGTTTATTTTAATTTAAAGGGTTTTAATATTTTAAATTCAGAGGGTTTATTTTAATTTAGAGGGATTCATGATATTCTCTTTTTTGCTTTCACCAATAAGCTGCTTCGGCCCAAAGTAGTCTGTCACAGATAGATGACGGGAATAAGTCTCGGGTCTGTCTTTCTTGTTGTTGGGACCGAATTCAGCCAAGGTGATGGTGATGGTTGCTTTAGACAATTTGCAATCCCCGGCTTGACGGAAACTAAAACTTAGATATACGATACTTGCAGGCGAGATACTGCCAGTACCTTCATCTGTCAAAGCGCCCAACTTGGATCTTGAAATTTTCAGTTGGCAGTTGATGCTTGCTTCCGCGGCTTCTAGAGACGTAAGACTCGCATCTGCCAGGTTCCCAATAGTCTTGTAACCAGACCTGTAACTGCGCTTGTGTTTAATATCAGGGAAGTTGTATAGGTCCATTATGAATTTGAACTTTTTACGGTAATTTCAACTAGCAAAGAGCCCCAGCGGGCCTTAGTGAAAAGCAAAGTCCCCTGACACTTTGAACTGCTCTTTAGGACATTCTATGCTAACCACAATGCACGCAAGAAGCATCCTACTTCGACAGTATCAGAATGTTTTCAAACATGAGACCGGCAGGTCATTAAATATAACCTCTTGTGCGTGGCTTCGAAACCACTTTATCACATTGATAAATTGGGGACCGAATTGTTCAAAAATTACAACATTTAATTCTGTGTTCCACATAAAACAAAGCCAGTCTTTAATCTTTATTTGATGATATTATCCTTTCTATCCCCCGGGACAAAGAGAGTGCTGCAAACAGGAGCGTTTTCTTTTTGTCCCGGCCTACATCCTCGTCTTCAAGCAGGAACTTCTTATTTATGTTATTACATTTGCCATTCCGTTTGCCATTAAATTTCCCAATAACTTGAGTTATAATCGAACCTTCCGATAATTAGCTTCACCCTTTAATTAGTACCCGTTTGCAATTCCAGTAGACACAGCGTGCTCATGCCTAATCTGTTATCGTGAAAGAATCAGCCTCTTTCAATGTCCAACGCATTGCATCAAAGTGGTACTTGGAACTCCAGATCGCTCGATGAAGCTGGGAGGTGGAAACCAAAAAAGCTTGACGCCATTGCTGAAAGGAATTTTGATAAATCTTTAGAGTCAAAGATACAGGAAGATGCAGAAGCTAAGCCCTGTGATTTTAAAGTTGAAAAAGGGGTAAATGCCGTCCTCAGCGGGGTCGAGGATGGTATAGAGAGTGCCCAGCTGGAAATTAGCCTTGATTGTGTGTATGATGTTGAGGCATACCTTGAAAATCTCTCACGCCTTACGAGATTAGGTAAATACAATGATGCCCGAGATCTTTACGAATTGTGCCCGCCGACTCTGAAAGACCACCCAGAACTTTACATCGACTTTTTCGATAGTTTGCTAAAACAAGGTGCTTATGAGACTTTAGTGGATCTCATGGCAAACAAGGACCTATCTCAGCTGAAGGGATTGAGCAAGTATGGAATCTTTCCCAATTGTTATGCGCGAACTATGTCGGAGTTAGCACGGAGGCGCACTTTTGATTCTTGCAATGAGGTATTTGGAGAGTTAGGATTTGACACAATCCTGAACAGCCTAAAGTCTAATTTCGTGAACCTTGATTCAATAAAAGTAAATGCTGTACTTACTCACGTGGATCATTTGCTAATTAATTGCCAGGTACAAATGCTTTGTAATATACTTTACCTCGATTTGGAACCAGAAAAATATGCGCAGACACCCAAAAAAATCTCAAAAGAATTGGAAAGAATCATGAGTAACTCCTCGGCTTGGCATCATTTGTACATCAACCTGCTGTCAGCTAACAGAATCTGGGATATGCATGATCTTTTTCACGCCCTGTGTTCAAGATACGGAATCGGAAACACAATTAAACTGTTCACCCCCCGGAGACAGATTTGTAGCGACAATGTGAGGATAGAGAGATTTATAGAGAGATTTGTCGCTGCATGGACGCACAATTTCCACGGTGATGAATCAACAGAATTGGCGATTCTTGATATATTAGTGACCCTTTCACTCCAGTTGCTTTCACACGGCAGCCAGACTGATATTGATGTTAAGCGAACCATAAGTAAGGCCACGGCCTACGCTAATCAATACGCATTATCTATTAGTCTGAATAATCCGGAAAATGTTCAAACGAGCCCCTATCTAAGGTGGATTTTAGCCAATGAAAGACTAGCGAGAGAATTACCGGCAAACTCAGACTTGCATCCGGTTCCAGATTATAAGTACCTAAAGCAATCTCACGGGGTTCTTGTATGGACATGTAACTTGCCAATATACGTGCCTCTAGATCCTCGTGAAAGTGGTCACCCTATTTGGAAAACTCAATCGCGGATAACGCCCGATAAATTGCTAAAACTTGGATTAAACGCCTCACGCAGAAACGGAGACTACCGCCTAGGAGCTCAGTATTTGGAGGAAACCTTCTACACGTCTGACTCGCCACTAGAGGTTCTATCCGAGTTGTCCCTTCTACAGAAAGTTGTACAGGGAGATCGAATTAGTTATCTACGAACGTGCTTAACCAAATATCTTTTAGCAGTTGATATCACAGACATGGAGATGCTAAACGACGAGTTGAGAGTATTCGATGAGGAATTCTTCTCTTTAGACAGAAATGCTCGGGTGGTTGATCCTATAACAGATTGGTGCAAAAGATGTGTACAAAGTGCTTTGTACTATTCCCTTAATCTCAAAACACCAGAAATTCCATTCATTATGAAGCAAGAGGAAGCATATGAGGTGCTACCCTACGACTTTAAACGCTTATTAGCCGAGCTAGGAAAGAGGGATGGTAGTTACAAACTCTACCCTCCTGAAGAAGCCCTCCCGGAGAAGTTCGCAGAACCTTGCAAGGGAACAGTTTACCGAGATGGTAATTTTATTATCTACGATTCATCTGGTTACTTTATAAGGGATTTTACTGCCTCCGATAATGAAGATTTCACGGACTGATGCTATGAGCTATATTAATAACGCGCTGTAGTATTGGTTGGTGTATCGAGCTCTCGCATGAAGCTCCAATCGCGAAAAGACTTCAGTTTTGGTGGGGATGTCCTTCGCTTATATTATTATTAATATGAAAATTGAACGATCGAAAACATTTTTTTTATATGGTTTTAATATGTTCCGATACTGGTTCGGACACTGATGTTTATTCTCCTGTTCTACCTCATACCATAAGTCCTAAGTCTAAAATTGTATAGAAGATTGAAACAGCATTCTTCCATGGCACGCTAGACATTGGATTCAATTCGTTGGCTCAGAAAAGCTTTTCGAACAGTTTTACCCCAGATTACCCCATCCCGGCGGTTTTTAGCGAACAGTCTGTAATTAGCCGAGCAACACGAGAGCTCGCTTATTTATCGAGTATCCAAATTTCTATAGAGGCCCGGGAGTAGAGATACGTCTGGATAAAATACGAGGTAATCAAAAGTGGTATAAGGGTATTCTTACTGAAAATATTAGGGTTCGGCTAAATCCATCGGGTAAACTAACTTGGGATTATGAGACCACCATCTCTATTGTTTCAGTTACTTTAAAATCAAAAGCCACACTATGGAGCATGTGTCAAAGTTAAGGTGGAATAATGATGAACAGTTTCCTGGATGTTAGACAGAGAGGCGGCCATATAAATTTCACTGCGGAGCTCTTCATTAGTACCAAAAAGATTTAGGGTACAAATTATCACTTTTACGACTTTTCAATTCGTCATTACTTTTCATTGAACAAATAGATTAAATTCTGGAATAATGAGTTGATTATTAAATCAATTATAGAAAAATTACACAAAAGAAAGTCAAATGAAATTGCAGTACTCGACTATGACACTGACAATATAAAATAGAACAAACACCTTATTCATCCTGAGAGCGCTTCTAGGATTCATTATGTCTTTCCTTTTTGCTGCAGTCCAACATATTCTTCTCGCCCATCCTCATTCTGTATGCCGCAACGATAGCCAATGGCACGATAGAAGGATTACTCACGCCATCGAATTCTTGCTCCAAGCCTTCTTCCGTAAGATAGAAGTCCTCCTTTATACACATATCCAATCTTTGTCTTCCATGTCCGAAACTCGCTGTACGCATAACAATATTTCGATTATATTCAGGGCTCCAGTTCCACTGTTCTGCCAGCAACTTTTCGAGATATGCATGGGAAGTTTGTGCCGTATCAAATACACGAATGAAAGGTTCGATTTGGCAATGCTTGCGCGCAAGTTCTATCCCTTGGACTACTATGTCGTAATCGGGGAGCCACAGATGGCCATTAACCTCTTTGATGGTCCCATTCCAATGTTCTGTTAGAGTGATGTTGTCAAAGATTGGTAGGTCTTGTTTGGCGTCTTTGCGACTGGCAGCCCACCATTTTGTGCGTTCATCGGGTCCATCAAAAGTTCCCCAGCGCCAGACTCCATTATCTACATCGACATCTACAGTAAAATGGGCCATGTTGACCGTATTACCAGAGAAACGATGAAAGTATTGATAAGTTGCATTGCTGTCAATTTCCGGTGCAAGTACAGGTGCGAGATAAAATGTTTGGTCGTCGATTGAGGCATTGAGACTGTGCAAATCGTATTTGGATTCTGCAAAACGAGTACCCATTTTGACACGGGTATCAAATCCTTCACAAGAGTCCTTCATTTGGTAATACCAGTAAATATCTGGGCCTCCGACAATTCTAGAGTAAAATTTGTCAGTTGCGTGTTTTTAGAAGCGTTAGATGAAAAGAGCTTGATTACGTACCCGACTATCGGCAAGATGTAGATGCCCACAAAAGTACATGTTATGAGAGCCTCACCTACAACTGTTCGCACAGGTTTAAATCTGACTCCAGTATGTTCTGGAGTGCCATTCAGGACCTCTGTAAAGAACTGTAACACATTGACTAAGAAATAAATGAGAACACCCGCCGATAGCGCCACGTAGACAATTCCGATGAAGAGAAGACAAAGACCTTCCCATATCTCAAATTTATCTTTGAAATGGGGATATCGATATGGTTGTGCGTGCCATTTGATGTGAAAGACGGCAAATATGGAGATGCATCCTATTACAATAACAACGGATATGGCATTCAAAATGACAGAGCAACGGTCTAGCTCTCTGATTTTGAATCTGCCCCAAACAGTAGTCATATTCGGTGCTTCCGAGAATTTATCGTCTGCGCAGCTTCCACAGGGATACTCACATGGGCCCGGATGACATGACTTTTGGCAAGTTGACTTATTTCCATGGATGCACCTTGACTCGTTACCACAGATTCCGTCCATGCACGCATTCGGAATGGTAGAATGGTCATATATGGGATTGCCATTCCCACACCAGCACTTTCCATCAGGCTTCGAGCTTTTAATTTTCCTACATTGGGGACATTTCCAATCACTGTTTCTTTTGGTTCCGTTTGAATTGGCCCATGACAATGCACATTGGTAATGAGTAATAACATAACAATCCTTGCAGTGCCACAAGTAGCGATTGGGTGTAAAGCGTACGGCTTCAAAACAGATAGAACAAATTTCACTAGAATGATCGTAAGCATGAGCTGGGTAAAGTTTAAGTGTTTATATTGGACATACTTCCCGTTTCGGATGTCCTCGATGATACGTGATTCTTTGGAGGATACGCTGGATTGAAGAAACTCATTTCGTTGCTGGGTTTGGGTAGACATACGTCTAGTACTGCCACTTTCGATGTTTTGTAAGGGCGTTGCATGTCTATCATCAAATGGATCTCCATGGCTATCATGAAAAGGATCATCAGTACTTCTGCGGCGAGTCGGCCATGACGAAGTGGCCAACCAATTGGTAGAATTTGAAGCCATTATAAGTAAACGTGTGTCGAAATTAAAGAAGCAAAGCTGAAAACAGACGGAAGGAAACAGGAAATGCGAGGTAATCATATATCAATAATGAAAATCAAAAGACTATATGTTTCTTTTGGCTAACTCGAACCATATCATTAGTGGCGAGGCGATTCCAAGCCGATCTGGGTATTCTAAATGTGTCTCGGCTTATTGATTGAGCAGACTAGAGAAACTCAATAAAGCATGGTTGGGAATCCTAGAGATTGGTGACGTGTTGGTTTCCCAAAGAAAACTATTGCACCAAAATTCCATAGTTTTGTATGAATAAAGCTAAACTATCAGCTTGCAAGATGATAGTTAGTTTAACTTTCAAGGATTCAATGACATACGTACAGAGGGATACTGGACGCCGGTCCATATTTATCACCACGTCCGGTAGTCGGTACGTCTACTGTGACGTTCAGCCCCCTCGACCCCATTAACAGGGTATAGCAAGATACATGTACGAATGACGTCGAAGTCTAAATCTACATTTCTTTGAACTGTGATCAGGTTCAAGAACAAGAAGCTGCAAATTTTTGTTTCTAAACAATATGCGTTAATGGTATCTATGGGGTTTTGATGTCTATCTAAACTTTTAAATTCGAAGACTTTGTAGTTCGCACAAAATGAGCACAACGAGATCTTTAAGCTAATAATGTCGTGATTGCTTAGTTGACCGTTTACGATCATTATTCAAAACTAGTAAGCGTGGTCGATTCAAACTTTGGTACTAGCATTAGCTTGAGTACAGTTTAAGGGTTAATCGGTCTGGATCGCCAAGACAAATGTTCTTCGTGACTTGCAATAGTGACTGTAGATCTGAAACTAATCCATGATTGAGGAAAAGCTTGTTAACTTACATCACTCCAAGTGAAGTAGTATCATGTACTTTTCTAATTTCATGCCAATCGATCAAATCTTATATTACGAACCGAAGGTTCAAAATCGGTGACATGAGTCAGAATAAAACCATTTCAACTCAACCTAGTTTGAAATAAAATGCGCAACATCTTAATCTTCATAATATTTTCGTATGTTCCTCAATATGAATGAGTCTGCTTTTTTGATGTCTGCCTAAGAACAGACATGGGCACATGTACCATACCCGGAGTATTTGAATTCTATGGGGTGATTAATCGACCATGTAGAGATTCTTGAGATAGTTATTCATCAAATCCAACTGGTAATGACAAATATTTGGGGTATTTAATATGTGGTCATTCTATATTATCACCCAAAAACTGAGGCTATTCTAAGTACTCCGTACATCGGATGGATTCATTGCATGATGCGATTATGTGATATTCAGATCACATGATACTATATCATATGATGAGCATTGTACAGAGTATGATTCAAGTGATGAAACTATAAATATACTATCAATGATAATCACCCGGGTACCCGGGGTGCCAGATTCTACAGGGCGGAGAGCAGGGTGATTACCGGCTGGGTATACCTAAGGCTGCCCCGGGTATACCATACCCTATGCCGAACCCTGCTAACGAATGCACATATATGATGCTTTTCTCATTTAAAGTTGAGGCTTTTTAGAAAGAACTCGAAAGTTCGTATAGGAAGTATTTTGAAGTCCCTTAGAGGACTTACAGACCTTACATCTAATATCCCTTCAGTTTTTTGGTTGTTTAAATACATTTTTTTTAAACTCAACGACAAAAGAAGTATATATATTTCGGTACCAAATGAAATATAAAAATAGCATGGGAATAAGAACAAGAGTTTCCCCCACAACTCCGTGTTCTAATATTCATATTTCTATAAATGCCTTGTGCTGTGAGATTTGCCTTTAGATTTGCCCCTGGCTCCCCTCCTCCCGTTTCTTTCCTTTTTCCCCCTCTTCAAGCCTCTTCCTTTCTTTCTTTGCACATTCAAAATAAATTTCTGCTGTTTCTTTGGAAATACGGGCTTGTTCTATACGAGGATTTCCCACTAGCATACCTTCGACAGAAGGCAAGCACCAACCAGGGATGCAACCGATGTTCTCTGAATCCTAAATACTAATTTAGCGATTCGAATATCTAGTCTTTCCCAGGCCCACCACTCACGACTTTACGATTGCCTTTTTCATGTGAGAGCGTACCACATCTCTTCAAAGTCAGCTCTGCTCCATGCTATTCATTTAGGAGCTCACAACACTGTCATTCACCCCAAAATGCTCCACATTCTCCAATCTATAGTGGTTCTCGTCGATTGTCCCTAGATCTGGCCTTTAAATTTTCCGACTCACCTAATTATTCAATTTAGTTCCCCGTTGATGGATCTGTTCCGGAATCTTCAACTACTACCCTAAAGCAATCCTATTTACTTTAAAGCCTTTATTTCCTTCAATTGACTGATCTCGGTCAAGCACCCCAAACTCAACCTTTCACGGCCCTTTTTGGGTCAGTCAAATGCCTCCATTGATGGCGATGTGCCCTTCAAACCCGCTTCTTCGAATTTCTTCACAAAATGAAGCAAAGAAGTACTTCCGAGAGATTTGGGCGATATTTATATTCCCATGATAGATGATTTCGACATGCTCAGCACCTCTCTGCGTGGTTACTTTATAAGTAAAATAATCCGCTGTATTTAATAGGACAGGATGAATAGCCCAAGAGGTCAAACACCCTAGGTACGGGCAGGGTGCCCCATGCCTGTAGTTCAGATTAGCTGTTAGATTGTAGAAAGAGAGAAGATGAATATGGAAGCATTTTTAAATTGTGTTTGTTGTTGTTATTGGTGAGCTGGTATGTATACATTTGCCTCCTTTGAGAGTGATATTTTCCCATCAGAAATCACCCCTTTCCTCTTTTCACTTTCTGACTTGTTTGAATATTGATGGGTGCATGATCTACCTTTCTATGATGTGTTTCTTACACCCCATTGCCCTGAGCTGGTGACCTGCCTCTGAGGGTATGATATGCACGTGAGGTTAGAGGTGGTATGAGATTTCGTGATTATTGTTTCAGCTTTGTAGAGTATTGCACCCAAATCGCCCAGGGATTTCATCACATAGCAGCTATACCTTTTTATTCTGATACTGTCTTATTCTCCTTTGAAATACGTTTCCTCAGTACACAATACTATAGTTTAAACGTATTGGGCTGATATAAAATGCTTCAATATCAGCCACCATATTACTAATTCACACTAAACCCTTCACTGGTGATGGTTAACGATGAGACTGTGATACCGTCTGAGGCCACGCTTTAGGCTGCTTTCACCGAGTATCGGCGTATCATTGGTAGGTAGTGGAGGAAGCTTCAGCAGCCGAAGATGTCTGTAAGTTTCTAAAAGCTTCAAAAAAGTCCGTTTCAAGTTCAAAGAATTATGTTCTTGCTTTGTCTTTCTCCGCAATTTCTTACTCAGCGTTCCAAGCAGACACTACGGTACCAGCTCTTTGCCAGATGAATTGATCTGATCTAATGATATTCCAGAGATCGCTGATGAGAATCCGGCTAACCTTGGAAAGATACATTGATTGATACAAAATAATCACTTTGATATTGCTCGCTTATCATTTTGCCTAAGATTTAGGTTATTGTTGGTATCACTCCCGTGATACGATGCCTACTAGTAGAAGGTATCATGTAGTTTGGTTGTAATTCTTTCTTGCTTGTCATTATTATCTATGAGAAGAGGGTCCTATTTATAATAGAAGAGGTAGGCGCTAGTACTCGCTAGTGGGCACGGCTCCCCTTTCCAGTACGGTAATCACATGATGTACCGACAGTTGTGCCTATAAATTTTTTGTCTAGTAATGCTCTGTGCTTGATATCCTAAAAATGCATAGAGTCTCTATTGGATTTATGCACAGGGTAGAGAAATAGGTCTCAAACATTCCAAATTAACAGTGTGTTAGAAAAGATTGTTTTCCAACTGTTGGTGATAGTGGGTGCATAGTGGGGGTGGCACAGTTCATGGGGGCCACCTATGCCTAACTGATGCGGGGAAGAGTCACTACGCCGAAGTCACTCCCACTTGCCTATGACTAGAATCACTGCTGAAGATAACTGTATATTTAACTTATATCTAGTCGATGCCAGTCTACTATAATTCAATTATCTCATAACTCATTTTCTTCAAGCAAAGAGAGCTACATACCAAACATGGCCTCTTGGAAAATAGTTCTCGAGCCTGCCGATGAGGCCAAAGTTCAATACACCTCATTCGCCAACGCCAGAAAGTACTTCGCAGTCGATGCTTCCGGGTCTACAGTTGGTATTCGTTTTATTTCAGAACATGATTTTGCAGATGGAATTCATGAAGCATCTCTCCAAAAAGACAAAGATACAGTTACGAGATGGGGTTCCAACTGTAAGGACCCAACAAATTGGGAACAATTTTCATGGGCCCCTGACCAAGGAGGAACCAGTCCACAATTTATATTGAGGAATAAAGCCTCGATGGAAGCGATCCATAATGCTGATATTTGGTTCTTACTTACGGATGGAGAGGTTCCTGATTCCGAGGTCCACACCTTGGCGGGGCTGGGACAGGAGATGTGTATTTTTGATTGTGCAACGATTTTCTTGATAACGTCGCATATGGAATATGGACCTAATCATGCAAACGTATCGGTTGGTATCACATCGTATGCCAATTGTGCAAATGCACTTTGTCTCTTCAAGGATTACAAAAGCGGACAAATCTATGTCATAGCCGGCAAAGGCTCTTTTGCGCCACTAGATCAAGCCGAAGATCACGACATGTGGGAGAAATTAACCAGTTTCTCTAACGAACCGGCGCTAATCCAGAGAATCACGGAGTTGGAGATCCACGTCCCAACAGCAGAAACGAGAATCTCAACACCAGCTCATCTCAACCTAAGCGAGGAATGGAACGCGGCTCACAACCTTTCTCAACCAACTCTAGTAGACATCGATATACTTCTGCGAGCGGGTGTTTTATCAGATAAAGATCGTGATTTACTTCTCGCAGATGAAGCTTTTGAAGCTCTAATACTCGCCTGCAAATCCCGTGGAAAATTGAATGAACTTCGATCATTTCTCCTCGCCCAGAAAGTCGAACAATTAACAATTAAACTCGAAGATGTATCTGGTGCTGCAGAAATTATTACACAGCTTGCCAAGCCTGAGATATCAAACGAGATGAAAAATATCTTACAATCTAAGCTACGCAATGCTCACCAGGCAAATCGAAACGCTTATACTGCTGCTCAAAACGATGTACAATTACAAGCTGTCCGAGATCGTAACAGGACAGTAGACGCAGCATTACGTGCTCTATCTGACGCCGAAAAATCAAGATTCACAGCAGAAATGCTGTCAAGAAGATCAAACCGAGCCCGCCGTGCTGAGAACATTTCCGCAGACTCTGCAATTGACGTTTCAGCGTTAGATCTCGAGGCATCGGGTTACAGAGGGGAATGTCAAATTTGCTGTGGCGATAATGAAGTACTCTCCATTGCCCTCAAAGTATTGAGTGCAGATGCCATGGCGGCCAATACCAATAACTTTGCGCTTGACTTCCCCCTTGCGGCAGGGAGATTTGAGGCAAATATGAATATATTGTCCAGTCAATGTATTTGTTTCCAATGTGCATTATTTGGAAGACCTGGGTATTCGATTTACGGGGAGGAAATTTCGGCTGTTATTCCAACATTGGAATATACAGGAAGCAATAAGTTGTACATTCATCAGCAATTGTACAAAGCTCTTAATGCGGGTCTTAAAACCGGGGTCCCAGCTATGGGACAATTGTTCGCGACGATTTTGGACCGGACCTTGAGAAAGAGGGAGTGGGCTGGTGCGGATGCGGAACATGGGGATGAAATTCTGGATGCGGAAAGGCGACAGAGAAGAGGCGCAATAACATGGCTGCTGAATAACATACTCACTTATCTCCGCGTCAGAGAGACATTCAACGAGTTAGGTCAATGGACTACATACCCTCTCGCTTTAACCTGGGCAGCGCAAGACTTCCAACGAGAAGGCTTGACATCCTGGTGCATCAACTATCCTGTCGCAGGCTTCATGCAAGTTCTCCGTTTCGGGAAAACGCTAAATATTTTCTCTGATGAAATCATCACCGACATGAAAAATACCAAATTGCTCCATTCGTTCGTATCTACTTTCCTCTCACATCTATATAAAAACATGGGTAAATCTCGCGAATGGACTAAGCCTTTATTGGAACTACTGTACGTGGAGTTTAACGACGATTTAATCCCCAAAGACCTAGGCGACGGTTCGATACTGAATTCCGTACCAAGATTCTGGAATACGATGATGGAATTTATGCCCGGGGAATATTTCTTGGACAGTTGGACAGAAGAAGAAGTCACGAACATGATGCCCCGGATACATATCTTAGCTTTCTGGTTGGTGTACTACCAATTTGCACATACATCTGCCAAGACATATTTCGCCCAACTGCGATCTCAGGAACCACTAGCTCTTGTTTTACTAGATACGAAAGCTGCGGTTCCAGAAAAAGCGGTTAGTGAGATACTTCTGGGGATATTCATTGAGTCCACCCCCAAATTCAAAAATAAGGACATATACACCAGCCATGAAAACGCCGTTGTTCCCTTCGCAAGTCCCTTCGGCGCATCCGTACTAAAATGCGGAGCTCCAGATTGCGATGTTTCTTTCCTCCCAGAAGAAGTTACATTAAAGCGGATTGCAGACGGAGAAGTAGAATGGGTGCCACGGTTATTGGATCAGGTTAGAAAGAAGAGACGAGATCATTTAGTCGACGTCTTTGCAGTCCTTGGAGAGGACGCCACAGAGAAAGAAAGAAACGAAACCGGCTTACCAGGCGTAACGAAAATCCCAGCGCGGCCAAATGAAGCACATACATGTATGCATATAGGGATTGCCAGAACATGGGCAAAACTCACGCGTAAAGAAAAAAGATATTTGGCAGGGGCAATCAAAAGTTCGAGGACTGGAAGTTGCGATGAGGAGGATAAGGAGGTTATTCGGGAGTTTGTGGTGAAAGCCAGGAAATACATTTGTGGTATTGGAAGGGGAAATGTCTATTCTGCAACTATGGAAAGTGATATTAAGGCTGTCTTGCCTAGTTTCCTGGACGTTTTAGCGATGGGGTTAGAAATGGGAGGGAAAGAAGGTGGGGATGTGAGCTTGTATGAGTTTGACTTTGAAGCAAATAAGGTGGAGGGGAAGATTAAGTGGGAGGCGGATGCTTTAAGGAGAAACGGGTTAGTTTAGGAGGTGGTATGTGTCGAGTATTTGAGGCGTTCATGCAAGTGATCTTTAATCTGGAAAAGAAGAAGAGATAGAATTTATTGAGGCATTCAAATGATTAACCAACAGAAACGCCGTGTTTTTATCAAATTATTTATATCAAAATTAAAAAATTAATATTCAGTTGGTTACCTAACCTCGACCATGTGTGGTCCAATTTTCAAATAAAGATGGATGGGGATGATTGAGTTCAAGTCAACTGACTCGCATGTCTTTCTAGTCTTGAAATTGAAGTCTGCTAAATATTTGTACAAAAAATCATTGATATAACAGTCAGGGTAGTCCGTTTCTCACAACATCGAGAACGATGCCGGATACGTGCAGTTTTCCCAAGCTTCACAAGATCGAAAATTATATTCATACTGAAAGAATTGCCAGTAAATCATGGAAGTCTTGGAAAAAAGGACGTTAGTAACAAAAGGCGAAAAGACGAACATGCGAATGATATTTACTTTATTTTCGATAATAACAAAGGGCGGTCCTATGTTCGAGGTGCGATCAGGAGCCTGCCCTATTAATCTTATGATAGACTAGGATGCTGATGACCCAACGCTCTGAAAATCCCTGACAACATGCTATGTGGCAATTAACATTATGATCATGCGATGGAAATGCTTAATCTTAAGGCATCCATCCATACTACGAGAAGATTTGGTGTTGGGACTGAAAAAAACTTAAATCAATCTAATGAAACACGGGAAACTTGAAAGATTCCAGACCCGGGCGACTGGCTCGACGTATGCATACAAGGCCGAGAGACATATAAAAAAGGGCAGAAGCATTTTTGACGTAGAAAATGAAGTTTTAAGCCCTGGAAATAC
This sequence comes from Sclerotinia subarctica, assembly GCA_025389085.1. Lineage (NCBI taxonomy): Eukaryota > Fungi > Ascomycota > Leotiomycetes > Helotiales > Sclerotiniaceae > Sclerotinia > Sclerotinia subarctica. The sequence goes on along the minus strand of QRFI01000010.1, from coordinate 1,844,554 downwards.
CGTTCACTTCATTTAATAAGTATCGCCGCAATGCATAAACTATGTCTCTGGACAAGAGCTAGAAAAGCACGTGTGTACAGCTCATTGGAAAAACATACTACTGAGCAAGTAATGATCGGCGGAATTGTGTTGGTCTTGACGGGGCTTTCCCGCCATAAGAATTTCGATCCATTTATTTGCCTGAAGTCTGGAACAGCAAGAGATAACCTCTTTAGAGGATATGGAGGTTTAACCCGTAGATTTTGATGGCGGCGCGATTGAAGGAAGGTCAGCCCTGGAGATATGAAAGGTTATCATTTAGACCTCAAATTTAATAGAGAATCTGAGGAAATCATTGTGCAATGCGTACCGCAAGATGGTTGGTGGCGATAGTAACTGCGAAGTTCCAAGGCGATGGCACCTTCGTGAATGCCAGCGTCCTTAACTTTTACCTCAATAATTTGCGGAAATGAAGGGACGCATTTCGTAAAAACGGAAATATTCCACAAACACTTAAAACAGAATCTGAACTCAAATGAGACATTCTCACGATTAAAAATCTTAATTGAGAGGAAGCCAGACTGATATGGATATTAAGATTGAACGTCACGTGGTACTATCGATAAGGGCGCTAGTCTATAGTGAGATTAGTCTTCAAGCATCAAATCAATCGCTTCAATTGAGAATCATCACCCAACAACAATACCTATCAATACATCGTTCGAGTAGCAAGTCTCCAAACTCTTTACATATTCACCGACACCCAAATTGATTGTTTTTCCTTCTCATCGTACCATTCATTTTTTAGAGTTCGTCTCGTCTTTACGAAAATTCTTCAGAGCACGTTGATGATCAATAAGGGATGGTTTCACCCCAGCCATCTTGATACTCTATGAGCTTCATGGGCATGCCACATGAATACCCTTGGCCTATGCTTGCAACTCCTAAGAACGAGCCATTTCTGGACGAACTCATCGAATTCCCATGGAGACCAAAATTGGATGTCTCGAACATTGTCGAATTGTTTGTTTCCAGATTTTTCAAGACTCCATGATATCCGTGCTATTTTTAAGATAGCCATGTCAATGATGGCAAATGGATTCCAATATTGCGTCAGTTCTCCTGATTACTCCGGCGAACGATTGAGATGCATATGGACAAGTTCACAAATTGCGAAATTTTCAATTGCTGCTATTGTTGATTTTATTACTACTACCCATTCAGTGTCGTCAAAAGAAAGCTACTCACAAGATAGTCTTACTCATCACGAAGACGGACTCCTTGAACCTTTTTAGCTGGAGATGTCTACCTTTTTCTCGACAGACCGCAGATTGGTCAGTGTCCTGATCCAAATCCCATTTGAGTTGTAATCAATCGGGGCTCGAGGGCCGCAAAATTTTATTACTTTCTTTATGATAGAATATTCTGCAGAAGCATCTACGGTGAGAGATCAAGGATAATTGCTTATACTCTCTTCATCCTTCAATTCCTTTCACTTATTTTCTTGTGCTTGATTGGTCACTTTATCTTGTTGCATGAACTGCCTGACCCGCATTGCTTGGACCTTGTAGTCAGGGTCTTAAGCGAATATTTGCGACATTGTCGAAACCTCAATGGTACACAGTCAAGCTTCTCATACCTAAGTTGTCGAATACTACTTCGTCAATTCTAATTGGCCAAGTGCCCTTAATTAACTGATCAAGTTATCGTGATGAGAATCTCGAATCAGCAACTCTCCTAAATGTCTATAGTGTTGTTTGCAATTTATTGCATCCTCCGTTTGATCGAGAAGTCCAAACACTTTCTTGTAGAGTTTTCTCCCTTGGGTACTGCAACGTTTTCATACTACCCATAGAGTCGAAACCCACATTTCGTGGCGGCGGCGTGGCCCATATTAGTTTAGCAGTGTCCCCGCAACACTTCCTCCGCTCACAGGGTAGGTCTTCCAGGACGGAGTTAGTAAATCCGCGTGTGGGCCACCCATTCGCCTTGTCGGATATACATCATGCATTTCGACACCATTTGTTAATCGTTGTCTGAGACTTTTTGACGTTCTCTTGATTTTTTTTCCTACCTTCGAGTCTGTCATTATTCTCTTCTTTACGTGCAGTGCACTATTCATCACTGCTGGTTCAGATATTTTTCTTATTTTAATTTTTCTTCTTCGGTGCCAGCTGGCTGGATCATTGGTACGATCCACTCTTTTTTGCATTCCATTAATCACTTTCTTTCGCCTCTTCATTCATCAGATTCAAACATCGTTTCATTATTTACCAGAACACTATCAGTAGTCGTCATCGTTAAAATCTCATGACTTAACGAAACATACGGCAACGCCACGGCTCGCTGCCTACATTCACATCGATTGCCTCGACGTTAAGATGGGTGCAAGTTCAGCTTTGTATTTGATGATCCGAGGTGGACTATTGGATGGCACGGAATCGGCGTCGACATTTTTGAAAGATGCGCAGGATGCTAAGAATAATACACTTGCGGAAGGAATTATAGAAAACTTGGTGTTTGCAGAAAGCAAATCGGTCCGGACATCGACGATTATTCTAGCAGCCTTTAATGTACTGGCTTCGTTTGCAACGGCAGCCAGTATCCTTTATGATTCTTATTGGGCCTCGAAGCGGTGCAACCCGAAGTTCAAAGCTTCGTGAGTGGGGATTGATTATATTCTGGTGGGAGATTACTAAAGTGCGATAGGAAATTCTGCGTTTCGATGATTCACCCGGCGGAAACTTTTCCGTTGGTACTATCTATCGGTATTGTGATTCAAGGACTTATCTTTGCTGCAGTTCAAGGAGAGGGACTTGATTCATTATTCATATCCGGATGCAGTACCATTGCTCAATTCATGTGGATTGGTAGGTTTGGATTGATGCTCGTTAAACCTTCAATACTAATGCCATTTAGCTCTTTTCATAGTCCCATACATTCAACTTGTCTTCGGTCTCGAATGTGCAATACGATCTTTAAGGAAAACACCATTCCAACCGAGAAGAAAATACGATGTAACAATCTGCTTGGGAATAATTTTGTTAATGCTGATTGGTACTTGGCTTCCAACAAACTTATTTCCGGAAAAAGATAGATGTTTTGCCTCGTTGCTATGGTTTGTGTCAAAATTTGGAAATTTTGGATTTATTTTGTTTTCCGCCGTTGCCGGTCTCCTTATCATCACTTCGATCATTATCTTTGCCAGATTATCCGGGACGGCATTGGTAGAGCGAAATCAAAGGATTGCAGCGTCTCGCATGGTATATTATTTACTAATAGGTGTTGTATCATTGGTAATTTCATCCCACTAGTTGACTATATCATTGGCTAATGGGTACAAGAGTTTTGTGATTCCGTATTTTGCTTCCCAAACCATCGGACATGGTGACTTGAAGTTGGCCATGATGGCAACCGTGGTTCTTAACTTATCCGGTTTGATGAACGGTTTGCTCCAATTGTTCTTACGATCAAACACTGCAACTACATCATTTGGGCCAAGAGGCAGGTCCTGTCCTAGTAACAAGCATGAGATCAGAATATGGGGACCAAACGAGTTGGCATTTAACAATCAAATAATGGATCCTGTACGACCGCCGGTCTCTCCCAGGTCAGGAATGGTGAGTCGAGCAGATAGTCAAAAAAGTTTCATCTCCCCGTCCGAGAAAAGCGTCCCCATTAAAACGACGGAGCTCCCTACCTTACGGCTGCCAACGTATTCACCGACAAAAGTGAACTCTCAGCGCTTTAACGCCATTAGTCCAAAAACTTCGGCACCAGCTCCTCAGACACCGTCCGAAAGTTTTCCATCCGAGCATACGAGAAAACAATCATACTCCCTTTTCCCCGCACCAACTCTCCAAAGTCCCAACACACTATTGCCTCCTCGTATGAACAGATCTGCCTTCGAATCAGTGTACGATATCAGCGACCTTTTGGATCTGGAAGCGCCTCCCTCACTCCAAGGCAAAAGAGGTCATAGAAGAGGCTCTTCTGTAGCTTCATCAGCAACAGTACAAATCGGTATCCGCTTCTCACATGCACCACCACCTCCCGCTATTCCGGGAGTGCTCCCTATCGCCGTCCCATCATCAGCTTACAAAGCAAGTGAACTTCCCGCCACGACTTTTCAAGCCCTCGCTCTCCCCCCGACAACTTACGCTCCTACATCAAAGTTCAACCCCGCCACACAGACCACGTCTGCTTTACCTAGGATTCTTCTACCTCCAATTAAAACAACAAACCTCGCCAAAAACACCATTCCAATCCCACCTCGCTCACCTTTCCGACCTTCTGTTGATACAAACACCGCAACTCAACGATTCCCAAAAAGATCAAATCCTTCTCACACCAACTCTCCACAACAATCCCCATCCTTTATAAATAAAACACTCCCGGCAACACCCAAACCCATTGCTCCAAAACAACCAGCCATCGAACGTTTAGAACAATCCGAAGCAATCATTCAGCTTAGCCCTACTGTGTATACACCACCTAAAAGTTCCCTCCAAAGAAATGGTTCTGCAAAGACCGTTCTCACCGGCTCGGACTTTAATCGTCGAGATTCAAAGTTCGGACAGGCGGGTAGGGATCAATGGATATGATTTATTCTGCATTACAGGAATGACACTCGGTTGAGTGGAGTCGGTTTTGCACAAGGAGAGAGGAAAGAAAGATGGCCCAACTGAAGGGACGGAGTTATTCGAATCTAATTATACCTGCTTGTTTGGGCTTTGATATTTCATATTTCATTGGTGTTTATTACGGGGATCTCTGGGGGAAAAGAAAAGGACGGATGGCTTGGATGATGGGCGGATTGAATCTCAATTCTACTATGTGGCGTTATATACCGTGATATATGATTGCCTACCGCAGACAATCGGACGGTTTGTTGGATGGAAAGCTATCTCTTTTGTGTTAGGACTTATACACGCTTTATTTGCTCTACAATTCTATAGTAGCATAGAAGTTTCTTATGATATCGTTTGGGGTTATGGTCGCGAGTTGATAGTAAGAAGCAGGGGAGGTCATGACTTGTATATTCTTTGCTTGGAAATATGGTATGGAGAGGGAGTATGTAGATATGTTAGGACGAGGTATGAAAGTTACGACTGGATGATGAGTTTGATGTGATGGATATATATACACTGAAATGCTGATTTTATTATGCCTCCCTACTGAGAAAGAATTGATCATTACGAGATGACACCTGGTATGAATATCATTATCACATTTCTGATCCACCAATTTCTCATATCCACTGTCTTACATCAGGCTACACAATCCTATATCTCATCTCACCTCCATTTTCAAATTCCCCATAATCTTACAATCTCGCAGTCGCAACTTCACGCCAATTCCATCTTAAAATCGATTATCCATTTAATGAATGGTGACAGGTGCCACTACCTAGTTTTTTCATCTCAGGGATAATACTCTTGTGGTGTTCTAGAACATCCAAACGGAAATCAAAAGTATCTAGACTTATTCGCAACTAAGACGAAAATAGTACGAGGTTTTTATGCAAACATGATGTTTCACATTTCCTTTGCCACAACTTTCCTCATTTGTGGCGGAATAAAAACGTGAGATTTTTTGCATAAGGTTATGTAGAGAGCGGTAGGATGATTATAAATCGTCTTTTTGTGAATCAAGTAAAGATTTGATATCTACTACTAGCGAAAGAAACGTGCCACTGCTAAGTTCTAGAAACTTTCTACTTTTCTTTTTGATTTCAATCATGACTGCCGATCACATCTTTTATCCCTCTCCCCCATCCTACTCGACTGTTCCGGAACAAAACCCGCCCCCGCCCATACCACTCGACCGTTAAACCCGCATATCTTACATCGAATCCCTGTCCGCCACGACCAGCCCCGTAAAGTCGAAGATGCCGATCAGTTTCTAGAGCAATTCGCGGCCCTATCCATATTAAGTCTAGGTTAAGCCTTTCGCTTGCATTCTTATCAGCTTTATTTCTGTTATGCGATTGGTATGTCTAAAAGGAGGTTTATGCAGGGGGAATTGGAGAGTGGAGAGTAGTGTGGAGGAATAGTGGAGGGGGGAATTGTGGCTTGTTAGGGGGTTAGTGGGTGGTGGGGGGGATGGTGAGACGGGGATGGTTTGATGTGAGGGGTTGGAGAATGGAGAATGGGAATGGGAATTGGAGAATGGAGATTGCCGAAAATAGGGGTCTTTTATGCAGGGGATAGGGGTTGGAAGCGGGGGGGGAGGAATGTGGGTTCGAAAAGAGGCAATGTTCAATGAGAGATATTGTTAGATTCGGTGATTAATGCTATGGTTTTGCCATGTATATGAGCCGTCAATTCCCCTATTTCTTTTTGGCGGTTTGAGCAAAGATAAGTGTTATGCTATCCCATTTATTGGAGAGAAACTCTCGGTGAGTGGGAAGATACTGCTAGGCGCATTCGGTCTGGGAATTATACTCAAGTTGAGCTCATAAACTGAAGGGTTTAAATAATACCGCAGGTATTGCATATTAGATGTTATAGTTCTCTGTGTGTGCATGATAACTTTGAGTTAATATAACTTGTATCATTTGAAGCTCAAAGAAATGTTGCAAGTGTTGTCTTTTTCCTTGTCTTGCACAAGATAGGCCCTTACTGCTCTCCTCAAGATTATAGTGAGACAGAGATGGTACTCAAAGGTACGGTCGTCTACTCGGTTTACTTAATTTAAGACTACATGAGAATATTCCAAAGATAAATAGAGCGTAGTATGGACAGCTAAATTAACAATATTTATTGGAGTTCTACATACTTGGAGAGGAACAAATAGTGTTATGTTGGTATAGAAATTCAACCAATAAATAAAGGCAAAAGCAAATGGGCATGGGAAAGAGGTTGGATATTGGGATAGTTGAACAACTTACTTGGCACAAACTCAGGACAAACTCGGAAAGAATTTTTCAGTTGTTTATATCAAGAAAACGGTTAGTTAACTTAGAGGTAACAGATGAAAATGTAGGAATGGTGTGATGAGATAGTCTAGGGGACGAATTGTTAGGTGAGTTTGGAACGGGAAAGGAAAAAGAGTCTAGTATAGATCGTGGAAGGTTGGAGGCTGAATGCAGGTGCACTCTTTGCCTTTTATACTGGGTATTGAAGGTTCTTCTAGGTATTGAGACTTATGATAAACCAAGGCATCCAAATACAATTGTACGAGACTAGCAGACAAGTTTCCTAAGGATTAAAAAGCAAGAGAATTTTAATCACTGACGTTGTCTAATATTCTGAGGAATGAATACAATCTCTTAAAGTCATTGATTGTACAAATCAGATTACATATACCAAATTGGTTGCAACCGATAGAGTAATTTCTATACATAAATCTATCTCGGTGGAAAAATCATCATTAGACTCGAGCTAGACTATCGGAAAGACCAAACTCAAAGTCGGGTGTTTACTCTCTCAGTAATCATCGCGAAAATTAACAGAAATGAATATTTAGAGGTGTGTAAAATGTGTCTTCCTTGATAGACACCATATTTCTTTCCTATTTGGAAGGTTGCTGCCAATTTGACATATTTATCTACCTTCTCACTTCTCAACCACAAAATCCAGTTCGAATTTATGCATCAAGAACACTATTCGGACTATCCTATTTTTGATTGATTAATGGTTTAGAATTCACTTCACATTGTTCTCAATCAAACTTCTATAATGTCAATAGAATTACAAAAGGGGGGGACACACATTCCATCTTCAAGAGATATGGATTACGGAGAACTACAGTCTGCACTGCGTCCAGTGCCGCTCCCACTTGGTTGTGTCCTTGAAAAGCGGCCCTTAACGACTGAATCGTATGAGTCGAAAACTCTTTTTAAGAGTCATTTGGTTTTCTTACAAATGGTTCTTGACTCTCTCGGCTCCAAAGATCTTGCAAGTTTCGCACTTTTAAACAGAGAATGTCGTCAACTAGCCCGATCCCGTCAATTTGCTGTCGTCAATATTGACATTAGTCCACGCTCGTGGGGTATAGTAAAGACTTTGTGTTACGAACGTCTGGAGCGCGCAAAGAGTGATAATGGTGTGGTATTGTTTCCAACTTTAGGGGCCTGTATTCGCGGTATTACTGTAAAGATCCAGGACAACTTCACTGGAATGCCAATACAGGACCCGTCTTTGGAGCATAGACTAGAATCCCCACAAACGCACCGTGTATCTTGGGAAGATTACAACGGAAGAGCAGTTTATGATATACCTTTCGAATTGCGGAAAATTCTCTGTTGCCAATGGACATTACCGCATCTTGAAAGCTTGAAATGGAACCTGAACTATTGTTTTGATGATACACTTGTCAGGGCACTCGCACGCCTGCTTTCTCACTTGTAGTTTCCTTAAACTAAACGCTTGAACAATAGTCTACCCCAGAATATCTGATAGTTCACGCAAAACATAACCCGAGAAAGGCTCATATCAGTCTTCAGAGACACTTGAAAAAGTAAGAAATTCGTCAGGAATATAGGATAAACTAGATCCTAAAACGATTGTGTCAGAATTCCTAATAAGTTATTAAATCACTTAATAATAATAACCAAATCAATGATTATATGATCACGTGATGTATTAGTAATATCATTATATATTACGTAATTTTATTATTATATAAAATTTCGATCATATATCATATTAGAATGATTTGTAACGAAATGGAATGTGATGGAAACATATAGAATCATATGGAATTTTCTTATTTCTCAAGTCAAATATTATTGCTTATTACTCATTTCTATTATATGAAATGATTCTATAAGATTCGATTTAAATCGATCTTATTTATAAGCATAGAATATACTAGAATTAGATTGTAGATTATAAATACGAAGATTTTCTTCAAAGAATTCTTCGAAAAAAGTAAGCAGATAAAATTCAATATTTATTATATATATTGTTCTGACTTCAAAATTTTCCACCTCTATATTCGATTTACCTCAAAGCTAAATATAACTAAGTCTTCCACTATTATAATAGATAATAATAATATTATTATTATTATTTATTATTATCCAATCAACCACCTTCCAAGAGATTGAATAGTACTTCAGAGAAAATGAGGAATTCCACACCACTCGTGGTGGCCGTAGAAATTAGTCCTTACCTGGTGAAATAGATATCTGAGTCGACAAAAAACGACACCTTCTGAGATTTGCACACTATAGCTTCTGCACTGCATTTTATGTCTAAAAGTATTAATATAAGAATCTCCCCTATTATCTCAGCATCTATATCATTGATGGGCCATGTACTCAGTGAATTAGATGTCTTTTCGTGGACTTTTGTTATTGATTATGATTTTTAATTTGTATCGTCGAGGATATAATATAATGTAGAAAAGAGATTGAGTGCGAGTAAATTGTTTTCGAAAGCAATATGAAAAGACGCGGGGTAATGAGATACCTGGGGCTGTTCTGGTAAGGGGGGACTTTAGCGCCTTTGCTAGACCTATTTATAAGCTTTTCCCTGTACATATCTTAAGGTAGTACATAAAGTATTACCTTTCCTTTCTTTTGCTTTTTCTTGTGTCACCCAGTACCTCCTCTTCTTGCCGTGCAATCCTCTCCAGATCTCCAAACTTTTAGCTCTCCTTCAACGAAGTTATGTCTAGCTTTATTGATATTGAAAGAGTACGAGAGCAGGCAGAGCTCTTAACGCTTTCTCACTGTTCCTTCATTCTGATCACCGATACTGCCCCGTTTCGTGGCGGGGAGTGTTTGATATATGTTCTCCAAGACCAAAATCAAACGAAGATTGGAATCCGCATACCACACGCAGAATGGTTCACTCCCGACAAAGTCAGAGAAGAGGTTTACTTTCGAAAATCTCTTGAGGAAAGAAATGTTTGCGGACTCCAGAAAATGATCGCATTCGATGATAAATGTGCGAATCATTTGGGAAATCCTTGGATCGCTTTCCTTTGGGTCGACGGCCAGACCTTGAAATGGTCTATTTCACAACCGAAGCAACAGTTAAGACGAAAGGCTCTCATAGAGGGGATTGCACGGATCAATGTTGATTTTCTCCAGGTTCAAAAGCTGGGTATTAATATAGCAGTATGTTTGAGTTTTACTGACTAAATTCTTCAAGGCTGCTCCGCAAGAACAAGGATGAGAACGAAAATTACTCGAAAGATCAATAGAGTAGAATCTGGGGCCTTGCAAGGCGAGAATATGCTGAAAGAATGTGAAGATCAGGAGCGATTGGTAGACCAGTACTTACCACTACAGTGCGAGGAAGTACCTCATGTACTAGTCCATAATGATCTCTGTGGAAACAACATAATTGTTAACGAGAAGGCTGAATTGCAATGGTATAGTCAGAATGAATCCTTAAAGCAGAATATACCTAATAAAAGAGAATAGTGTCACCGATCTTGGCCAGGCAGAAATGTTACCAGTAGCACTTGCAGCTGTTTACCCACCATTTCTCACACACGATCCCACCCAAGAAGGTGAAGAGATTAATTGGGCTGCGAGAGATACGGAAACTATGCAACGAGATCGTGCCTTCTATCTTGGCTGTATTCGCGAATTGGCGCTAGCAAAAGGGGGGCTGGTGGAGGAATATTATACGACTTTAGCTAGAAAGGACGAGATTGATAAGTACTGGTGGTTTGTTGCCGCAACCTCCAAAAAGATGCATAAGGCGATGGCAGCTTGCAATTGGAAACCACCGGTGAAGTATCAATAGTATCTATCCTCTTCTTGCTGCCCAGCAATAAAGGTTTCTTGCGCTTGAAAGAAAAATGATTCATTTTAATGGCACAAAATAACAATAGCGGGTCATATTGGGGATAATTGATAACATATTCTGGCGTTTTCAACAACCCTTTATTTTAAAGGGTTTACTCCAGAACTATGCCCAATTACTACCTTAGTTTCACAAACGAAACAAAAAGAACTTCCTCCTAACGGTAAAATCCTCACACCATTCATCCTGCTCCTACAAGGCTCCCACACACTCATCATAAACTCTTCGGCGGCCTAGTAATCCCCGTCAAATAATCTCCATTCAGCTTTTTGAAAACTTTCCCCAGCCCCTCATGACTATAGTCCTTCTCATTCCACATATCTTTATGATAGATAACTTTTTCATCATCTCCTTCTTTGACGAGCTTTAAGCTGACAAGACCTATTTCGTGTAAGTTATGTTTTTATAGATTCTAGAACCAGGATACTTGAGCAGGGGTATGAATTTGACATGGGAGCTTGAGGGAGAAAATACATACTATCAACACTCTTAGCTTTAGGTGAAAGTTTCGGCTTATATTCCTGTCGTAACTTAAATAAAATCTCGTCATTTGAGGATTCGACGATTTCGGTAGCGAGAGTTTTAGTCGAGGCCATTATCATAGGAATTCCTATCCATTCCCCAAATTAGTCCATCTCTCTTCTCCTTTCTCTCCTCTCCTTTCTCTCCACCATCCTTTCCCCTTTCTACACTCCTCTCCTCCCACATTTCTCAAACTACGCCTAAGAGATCAACTAACCATACCACTGTCCCGCAATCTTAAACCTATCATCACAATAACTCCACGGATCATCATAAATCGCCTTCTCAGCATAAACACGCATATCCTGTTCCCCTGTTCCTTTTTCTACACAACTACCGCTGTAGAGCGATGTAATACTATTAACGATTTTTTGACGTGAAGAAGAAAGGGGGATGGAGGAGGAGGGATTAGGTGTGTAGTTTACTTGGTTGGGGTTTGAGGGCGTGGAGGTGAGGGCGATGGGGTCTGGGTGAGGTTCGTGGTGTGTGGCGGGTGTGTTTGTTGAGTGGCCTGTTGACATTTTGTATTGGGAATATAAGAAATAGGAAGAGTAGAATGAGACTGTTGATCTTATATCAATTGTGAAGGATTAATATGATACGACTTTTGCGTATTGTTCAAAGATGTTCGTCTCAACTCGTGACGTCATCGATTGCGCGCATTGAAGTCAGTCAGGTACTATCAACCAACATGTTAGAATTCAGAAAGTGACGAAGCGAAGTATTGCACTAAAAGCTTGTCGAACTTGTGCTAAGCTTGTCTGCACGTCTACACAAATCCCAGATTCTTTCTGAATTCTCATTTTGAAATGGAAAATGTATCTTTACTTGTTCAAATACCCAACATTTCTATCAATTCAACGCCCTGCCATCCTCTCCAAAGCTTTGAAGCTTGTCGCTTGACTTTAAACTCAAATCTAGTAGAAAGTAGTAAGAAAAGCACATGAATTCAACGCCCTCGCCTCAATAAATCAAGTCAAGACTTTTGGTGCACCCAGGAGGATTCATATTTCTTTACTTAATGATATTAGTAAAGTTATATTGGTGATTACTAAATAAGAAGCTTTCTTATATTAAATAATCCGAACCAAGCCAACAAGTTCTTTGTATCCCCTTCATGTACTCCCGTCCCTGATATGCCAACCATGATATCCCAATCCCTGAAAGACCATGTAACGCCAGCCACTGACTATTCAGTCTGTATGTAGTCCGTGTGCAGTTCCTAACCCCAGCGCCGTCATGATTCACGTCCTAGATCTCATCGCATTATCATTCATCATAAATATTACCGAACTGGTATTTCCCAAGCGGCATGATTCTCTTCATCCTCTTCCCATTCTAATTGATCTTCTTCGTCCATCAACGCCATTCGTACGAATCTCTGGACCCAAAGCTGATTTGCTGCATTTTGACCTAGATTCTCCTCAACAACATCCATGCCACCTCGGCCTCGGCCCCGTCCAGCTGGTTGTCGTTGGCCTTCTTGTCCATTCAAACGACCAGGACGAGCGCGAGGAGCACCGTTACCACGACCGTGGTTCTGTCGATGTCTTCTATTAGGCTGTCCATGTTGGGCTTGTGGAGCATCGGGAACTGCGGGTGCAGGCTGTGCCACTGGACGGGGCTGATTCAACCGTAAAACTAGAGGAGCTTGTCGTTCTACTTCCTCTCTTTCGCCTTGCTCTATCTCTTCTTCAGGCTGCAGAATCTCCAGCTCTTCTTCCTCGAAGTCAAGTGCCTCGATTTCCTCTTCTTCAAAAGCCTCAACATTGGCCTCCTGCACTCCACCATTAAAACCGCGTCCAACGTCGTCTCCATCACCAGCTTCAAGCTCCCAAAGTCGTTGGAAACAGCCAGCAGTTTCTTGATTGAAATGCTTGTAAGGATTTTGAGGTTCCAGCCAAGCCGAACATAGATAACAGAAATGAGAGTTGCATCTGAAACAGATCATATGGTTGCATCCGTGCGTTTTCTGTACTGGAGCTGCACATGTAGGGCAAGGTGTAGTATGAAGTTGCATGTATTCCAACGAAGCTTTTTCCTCTTCAGAAAGCTCTTCGCTCTTTCTCTTTGGGGCGCATAATTTAAACTCCCCATGCCAACCCTGTCCACATCGACTGCAGAATGCATAAGAACAGTCCTCACAGATTGCGAGAAGGTCCGCCCCCGAAACATACCCTTTGCCCTTCCCTTTTACCTCCGTATCGGGTTCATCGTCAGAACTACCATCATCGTCCTCGAGACCTTCTGGCTTGCGATATTTCTTTGACCTGGCGGCCCCATCACACCAAGCCCGTGGACAGTACACAGTATTTTTATCGGATTCCAATTGAGCTTTGTGCTTCAATTTGACAAAGCGTGTGACAACATCATGTTCAAGGGGTATTTGAAGGAGTTCGCTTGGACTCAGTTGAGTTTTCGGCTTTCGAGTCTTTTTGGTGCTTCTTTCGGCTCGCTCCTTTGCACAGTTCGGGGCCAGACAACGAACTGATATTAGGTCACCCTCTTTGATCGCGTTATTGTAGAAATCTTGCAAACATTCAACGCAAAAGACATGTCCGCAATCGATCATTTTATGGCAAGCGGAACCTTTTTTCGGATCTGAACACAAGTCAGCGAATGAACATTATAAGGACCAAGGAGTACAATACCCAGACAGACACCACAATCATAAGTACCCTTATTGAATGCTGATTGTATAGATTTGATATCAAAATCGAGCAAAGAGATCTTATCATCTTGTCGCATTTCTAATATTTTACCCTCTTCTCCATAACCGAAAGCATTCTCGGCTCCTTGTTGTAGAGAATCAATGTATGCAAAGACTACCAAGTCATGACCCATTTCTTCCCACATGCGAACTCCGTCGGCCTCAAGTTCGTCAAGGCGGGCTTGGGGAAGCCATGCCGGTGTTGTGGAGAGTTCAAACTTCGGGGGCCGGGTTTCTGGATAGCCTTCTGGCAAAGTAATATGTAGTTGTAGCGACGGTAGATAGGTGACTTCGTGGGATTCGGTATTGTTAATTTGAGGGTTCTTGCTAGCGTTTCCTTCCTCGTTGCCAGAACTCGTAGACAGTGGCGGGGTAGGGATGTCCAGCACACCATCGGATGGAGTGGGAAATGTGATTGTGACCGGTTTTCGAGGGTTAACGGGCAATTCAATAGATGCGTGAAATGGATCCGTGGGATTGAACTCAATTTCGGGAAAGATGGCGGCGACGCATTCAAACTCTTCTGTTCGCTGGTCCTCCATCTTTATAAACGATAGCACAACAAGCGATAGAAGAAGATTGATAAAAGGACGACCTTCTGCTTTGTGGAGGGGAGGGAATTAGACCACCGAGGTCATAAATATGAGCGAAACGACCCAGACATTCAAGCTTCACACACTTGAAATTAGTGACTGGAAGGAGAAAATATTATCGGTGGCGGTGATGTGTGATGTGTGATAATTCGATTACGATGAATAAGTGATGGAGTGAGTGGAATTTAAATAAGGAAACTATTTTAGAGAGCTGCCTTAAATGAAAATGTTACGCCGCTTTAACAATTTTTCCGATACGGTGGGGTTACCTAAATAAGGCCCTGGTGGCCAAGCCAAAGTCCAGAGCTTGCACGAAGTATATACTAGCTCTGTAGGTAACTCAATACCGCCAGCAGAGCATTGATGGACCAGCGTAGATAATGCCGTACCAAATTCGATTCATCAAATTCCTCCGGTAACGAACTTTGAGCGCGAAATAGAGAAGATTCGTCACGAAGGAGTGGATGGGAATTGTTTCAAACCTCCTCGGCGAGCCAGATCAAGAAAATGGCAGACACCCCATTAGCCTCACTCTCCTTGACGCATGTTCATTATGTATGTGCCGTCTATCGTTCCCATACAAACGAGCTATGCTAACTTTCTTAGGATCCTAATGATCCGGTTTCCTACTTTTGCGCATGGCTCGCTCTCGTACCTCAAGGACTCTGCGTCGTATATGCCACCCTCATTTGGTCGACACGCGAAATTGAGATTCTCATGATGTTTGGTGGACAAATGGCCTGTGAAGCCTTGAACTTTATTCTGAAACGTATATTGAAGGAGGAACGCCCCAAGCAAATGCATGGAAAGGGTTATGGAATGCCATCCTCCCACTCTCAATTCGTAGCTTTCTTCTCCATAAGCTTGACATTGTTTTTGCTTTTTCGACATGTTCCAAAAAAGCCAACACCGTCACATACACCACTTAGTATTACGGCTCGAATTGGATTATCTGGACTAGTTTTGATCAACGCCGGATTGGTGGCTTGGAGCAGAATCTATCTGAACTATCACACACCGAAACAGGTAATTGTCGGTTGTGTTGCTGGAACTGGAAGTGCTATATCGTGGTTTTTATTGACCACTGCTGTAAGGAAGTCGGGATTACTTTCTTGGATTTTGGATTTATCGGTGACGAGATTATTCAGGATGAGAGATTTAGTCGTGGAGGAAGATTTATGCCAGGCTGGGTGGGAGAAGTGGGAAGTGAAGAATGCATCTTTGCGGCCATCCATCAATGGTAAGAAAACTCGCTGAGTGCCGAAGATATGTGTCAGTCACAATGTCATAATTATAGCCTCGATATATATTATCCCGTCAAACCTATCGTCCCTCCGAATGAATATTCATGATTCCCACAGATGCAATATCTCAAAGAGACATGGACTAAAAATGATCTTGCCATCTGTTCAACATTCTAGAATTTTAATCATGGGAAGAAGAAGTTTTTGCCTAATCACAGTTCAAACATAGGGCAGTCCAACATCCAGTCATGATTTTTACTCAAAAGGAATCTTGTACCATCTTTCTATCATAGGACAAGATACTATTAACTAGACATTAGTGTAGCAGCTGTCCGGATGTACTTCCGACCAATGCTTTCATAGGGCTTTCCGGACATTGGTTGCAAGCGATTCTAACTGCCCTATTGCTATTTGTAATCGAACAACCACCAAAGCGAGCCTTTCTACTGATACGGGGACAGCTGCAGGTACGTATATGGAGTCGAAGGTTCATTCGGCCTGCTCAGAATTAGTGCCGACATGCACTGATAACGCAATTAGGAAGCCGAGTTGCAGATAAATATCAGACCTTGAAATGTGCCCCTGAATCTATCTCGAAATCATGTTAGAGCTTGAGTCTATCATCGACAAGCCAATCAAGAACCTGCTTGGACTAATTTTTCCATGCGATACGACGAGAGCCGGATCAACAAATGGCGAATGTGCTAATCTTTTAATCGGTACCTAACATTATACCCTATTTAATTATCTCCATTGATTGTTGACCAGGTCTCGAAAAGCTAAGTGTGGATATACGCTGCTGCAGGACGAGAAGCGGTTAGAACTATTCAACCAACCCTGTACCCGGGGGTATCTACCAGATCGAACGGGAACCAAGGATCAATGCAGTTGCGGCAGGCATAGACGCGCCTCTCAATATTATGTACATGCGGATAATGCAGAAACGTTACAGCGGTGATATGCTACCTAGAGAAGGTGCTCAACACTTACGAGCTTGGTGGCTGCGGGACTTTCGTTCGAAATGCATCGCATCATCAGAGATGTGAGCGAAGTATATTCGACTGACTGACTATATGATTTAAATCAAGGACAAAGTTATTTCGAATGATTTACGCAGTCTATGTTTGATATCATTCATTGTTCAGACTCGGTAACATTATTACTTATCGTCGGCTATGCACTACCGACCGGGGTTGAACATGATAAGCCATTTTTCTTCCCCCTCTTCGCCAGTCTGAACAAACACTTTTACTAGCTACCATCACATGTTGGACAGATGTCTAATACCTGATAGTTCGACGGCTTCTATCTGGCCTGCGTCACTCTTCTAAATTAAGAGATGGTAAGTATATCCATGTAGCCAGCCCGGAGTTACATAGATCAATTTGTCATATTTCTGCTTGTAAAATTTCATTACCTCTCTTATCAAATGCACTCTACTGTCGTGAAACAACAGTCAGACAGCAGTGTACATGACACCTTCTATTTCGATTACCAGATGCATACAGTGCATGCTCAAGTCCCAGTGGGCAGGAGCCGATTGATCAAATGAATTCCAATTTCGATCGAGACCCATGCCTCAATTGAGATTACTCAGAGCAACATAGATACCACACATTTGGTCAAACTCTTGCATTTGGTCGAGATTCGCAATCGTTATCTAGATTTGCTGGGCCTTGCAAATCTCTTTCCATGCCATTTCGAATCAAGCAACTACCGACATGCATTGCCATCGGCTGGGCCCTCGACAACCCATAAGCCTCCAGGAGGGATGCATCCATTTGCAACTAAAGCGTTTTACCACACGGTTATCCCACTCTTATTTCTATAAGACGATTAATACTCTAGCCGTTACAGCCAAGATCCTAGCATGTTCTGTACTTTTAGCCCATATGCGTAATATTGCATGCAGAATCCCTTCATCAATTTGCATTGTTAAGGAAGTATTAGTAAAAATCAAAGATGTTGAACTTTTAGCAAGGCTTGATTTTCAACTTTGAGAATGGGTCCTATCCAATAATCTAACGTTATTGCGCTAGTGTAGAGCCTCTTCTATCGGCAAACGTTCCTTCTCAACCCCTCTTCATGGCTATACGACGTTACCTACAGCGAAAAGGCTAGTAGCGTTTGTTTGGAATCCAAGTATGAGACTTCAGCATCTCGAATCCAGGGGGAACTAGGCTCGTCTTAACCGTTGTGGTATCTCTCGATATTGTAAGCTGCGGTTATCGAGAGCGGTCAGGGACAAGTGAAGTATAAAGTCGTTCTGTCAGTACCTGTCGTTTATGCCAGGGGAATGCTCACCCAGAGTTGGATCCTCCTCAACAACACGAACAATGCTTATTACATATCCTTTGCTGTCATTTGCCGTTGCTGTGTATGGAGTTACTGTACCAGATAGTGACTTGACTGGCGAAAGCACCAATGATCCTCCATTGTATTCAAATGTCAATACCGTCAACAAGGCATTCATCGTTGAATTTGGAGAAGAAATCAGTACCTCTCTATCCGGACGAGATCGCCGCAACATCTTCCACAAGCGAGCGACTTCAATTAGCTACAATATCCGCCACGAATTTGATTCGACAGCTTTCACCGGGCTATCAATATCTGTCACACAAAGTGGCACCGATGAAGAGCTGCAACAACAGCTCCTGGATATCCCTGGAGTAGCAGGTGTCTGGCCAGTTTACAAGGTTCCTCGGCCTGGTGTATTTTCCAATCTGACGCACTCCGACAATTACAGTGTAGATATTTCTTCTCTTGGAAAAAGACAGTCAAAAGAAACTGCGACAGGAAATTTGGCGTCGGCTCTCGAGATGGGTGGTATCGATAAGTTACACGCAAAGGGTATCAAAGGTAAAGGAATCAAGATTGGTATTATAGATACTGGGGTCGATTATCGCCATCCAGCACTAGGTGGCGGTTTTGGACCCGGTTTCAAGATTGCGGGTGGATACTCTTTTGTGAATGATAACGGAGTTTTAGGGAATAGTCCTGACCCCTTATCCACATGTATCACTGGAGGACACGGAACCCACGTATCGGGTGAGAACGGCCCTTTCTTGCCCTGCCTCATGGCTAACTAATTACTTGTAGGTATTCTCGGGATGGATCCAATTTCTGGAGATGGTTACTTCCCGATCAGCGGCGTCGCTCCTGAAGCTAGTCTTTATATGTACCGTACATTTGATTGCGCAAATACAGGCGGCAGCGACACAATTATGGCCGGCATGTTGAAAGCACAAGGTGATGGCGTCGATATCATTAGTATGTCCCTTGCGATTGGAACAGAGTGGCCTTCGACCCCAGATCCATTGGCTTCTGTTGTACAAAGTATTACGCAAGCCGGCATTGCTGTGATTGTAGCAGTTGGCAACGATGGTTCTGCAAGTCAATATGCCACAGAGCTATTTGCGGCAGATTATCCTTCCGTAGATCCTAGCGCTATTGCTGTGGGAGCTATTGCGAACAAAGTCTTCCCTCTTGTTTATCCGGCCGTTGACTCCACCAATGCCAGTCTCGGTTATGCATCTGTTTGGCCTCTTAACCTGACCGGTCCTGTTCATGTTTACCTCCTTTCCGACGGTTGCGATAGCGTAACATGGACCAATGCCCTCAACACTGTGAGTCAAAGTGGTCTTCTCAATTCCACAATTTTTGCCTTCGAGGCATTCGAAACAATTAGTTACTGCAATCCAAATGAGATTGCTTCGGATTGGAGTTCAAGTACAACAATGCCTCTCTATGTTATGGGTTTCAATTCAGACATTGCAAATCCATATTTACTCGAATACAACGTCTTCAGTCCTTCCTTCTTTGGCGCACTACAATATATAAATCTCAACACTGGCGATGGAGCGACTCTTGTCAATAATTATGGTCTGGCTGGAGGTTTCCCCAGCTATACTTTGACCTTCACGGGAAATAAATACACGAGCCCTCCTCAGCACTCAGGAGGTATGGTTGATTACTACTCTAATTTCGGTCCAAACTATTTCACTTATGATTTGAAACCACAAATCTCTGCGCCTGGTGGACACATCCTTTCAACCTATCCTCTAGGGCCGAGTTCCAACTACGCGATTTTATCAGGAACATCCATGGCTACTCCCTATGTTGCAGGATGCTTTGCTCTTGTCAAATCTCGATTTCCCAGCGCTAGCATATCTCAAATATTAAATTTACTACAAGTCACAGCCACGCCGGTCAATTGGGTCTGGGATAGCACAATTCTCTCCGCGACAGCACAACAGGGTGCCGGTCTTATCAATGCACATGATGCCATCTTTGCGCAAAGCGTAATCTCACCTGGACAAATCGTTCTTGGTGATGATAGTACTCATACTGTGTTTGGTGCTGCAAATATAACGATTGAGAATACTTCAGGATCCAGCAAAACCTATACTCTATCCCATGTTGGTGCCGGTTACACAGATGGTCAATTGTCCGGTCAAGACTATAACCAAATTGCCCTCTATGGAACAGGTGTATTCCCAACTCCTACAGTCACCCTCGCAGGCGGTGAATCTCAGACCGTGGATTTCTCCATCATTCCACCTTCTGGTGTCGTTCCATCAAATCGTCCCGTCTTCGGTGGCTTTATCAAAATCACCTCTTCCGCGGGTGAGACGTACACTGTCCCCTATATTGGTCCTCCTTATTCCATGTATAACACATCATACATCTCCGTTATTCAAGTCGCCGGTTTTGACGCAGCAGGATCACCCGAAAAAGATAACGGATTCCTAGAGATCAATCCCACTAGACAATATGGAATAGCTGCAAATATACCGCAACAATATACACTTGCGTTTCGATTCGATCTCTTGCCCGCCAATACAAACATTACTGCTAATACAAATGCCTTTAAGGCGCCCCAATTGTTCTCCTATTATTCTTCAAAATCTACTCCCAAATCTTCAATTTTTGGACACCCGTCTTTTGGAACTTACACGAATCGTTCGGCAACAATTGCAAGCGGCGCTATTCAACCGGGTAATTACATACAATATTGGACGAATGCACAAGTAACTGGCGATGATGGGGTGAGTTACAATGTGGGAGATGGTGATTATCGATTTTTCGCTAGTGTATTGAGGTGGGGTGGGCAAGCAGGAAAGATTGAGGATTATGATACGTGGTTGGGACCGGTTATGAGATTTAACACGAGCTTTGCGGGATAATGAGGATTTGACTGTTGTAATGTTTGTTATCTCGGTGGGCTATGAGGACGTAGTTTATGATTATGATTATGATAGTTTCACGAAGCTAGGGATTTTTGCAAAGAAAAAGCATTTTCATTTGTTTTAAGTCGTCATAGAAGGAATTCGTCTGATGTTGTAATTTTGCCGAGCAAGAAGGTCCATTGATAATATAAAGGAAAAGTACGTAAATAGTTATACTCATCTCATTCGTCCATTTTCTTGCCCTTCAAATATTTATTCCCTCGTTGAACTCATTCTGCTCCGCTTTGCGAATATTATCCAAATATTAAATTGCTACACCCTCCAACATAATAACTTGACTCAAAACGCAATTCAAGTTTCGTTTTAGCAGTAGGGTCGCACTTGGCACTATCTGTTGGTGGCCGACTCGAGTGATAATTATCGCATAGACTATGCACATGTGTTTTTTAAATTGCATAATGGACAGTTGAGGTCCATTTTAGTCATAACGGAATTGGAAGACTCATTGTGTGTCTCTATATTCTCTAACGTATGTATGTAATACATCGATTCGGCCAAAGTATTGTTCAATATTGGTTTTTGGCCTGTAGAATAGACATTTGGCGGCCTGGTCAGGGCCTTTACTTCTCGAGATGTACTCGCACATCAACGCTGTTGGAAGTACTATTGGGTCTTAACCTATCGGCCATGTATTTGTTGGATACTATTCATTTGGAAAAGTGGAAATTTAACATAAATAGGACTATGCCGGCGAATCTTTTCATTGATTCATACATGATACAAAATTTATATATGACTGGAGCTTAGGGAAGTAGCCATTTCATTTTCCTACATCAAGAGTTCTGGAGACCTTTATTTAATACTTTTTGAGTAAATTTGTAAGTGCAGAGACTGAAATTTGCTTCCCTTAATCTTAGTTATTATTCTTCCATAGCCTAACTTTCATCCACGAAAAGTGGAAGAGGGCGCTGTCTCCAATTCCAAATCCTCCCGTGGATGACGAGGTAAGGGAAGAACAAAAGGAAGCCCAAAGAAAGTTAGTGAAGTGGTACGGAGACATCAGACTCGGTCTCAAAGATAAAGAGAAGAAGAAAGCGTACAAAACTGCTTTAGAAGATTGGAAAAATATTGTGAATAGAGAAGCATGGGTAAATCATGGACTGATTGGTTATTTATCGCCTTGCGCGAGATTACCTGGAAGCTGCTGCAACTTATGATATTAAAGGAAATCGATCCAAGGAATCTGCTACAGTAGGGTTCGTTGAGCGATATATCGCTGCAGAATTTCCTGAAAAGAAATTTTTAAATAAATCACAGAAAGGGGTTGTTCCAAGACATGGTCCTGAAAAGCAAGTGGACAATTTCTTGGCTTACACAAATGTCCATTATCTCGAAACTGGTTTAATGATGATTGAATCCAAACGACATCCGGAAGATAAGGAAGATATGACGAAAGGTAGGATGGCGGCGCTAGAGACGCAAGTAGAAGGATACTTGTCGCCAATGGTTGGAGGAGTACAAGGAAATACCCTTTTTGTATGCTCTTACATGCGTTTCCACATTTATGAGAGTATGGGTTATGGCAAGACCTAGTAGGTCACGAGATATTAAAAATGCTAAGTTGGTTGGATTGTGGGAACCGGATAAACGAACTTAGGATGAATATAAGGATGCGGGTTTGGATTACGATGCTGTTATTTTAAAAACCACTTTTCGTCTCATAAAAAATAATCCCACAGGCTTGGATTACGCACTGACTACAAGCAGTGATGGCGGGACAGGAGATGAAAGAACTAGAGGAAGATCGAGAACAGCGACTGAGACCGGGGATGAGACGGAAAGTTAGGGCAGAAGAACTGACAAAACTGATAGGGACAGGAGAGGGGATAAGAGAGCAGATACAGCTTCGAGGTCCTCCAAAAACATCGGGAAGCAAAGTGAAGCCTCCGACAAGCCATCTGCACAACAGTCAAGTTCCTCACGTGGTTCTACTCGACAAGGAAGTAATCCTCCATCTGAAAGAGGAGATAGTCGTGGAGGCGGAAACTCCGACTCAATATCCGGTAGGCATCGAAAGGAAAAGCGAAGATCTCGAGCAAGACAGGAACCACTACCAAGTTCAAGTCCCGAGCTTCCTTACAGGACATTACCAAAGCCTAGCCAGAGCGACCGGCACGAGAGAGACGAGACTGACAACAGGCCGCGCAGATCTGATGTGCCATCCCGAGCCAGCGGTGGAAAGAACCCAGAAGTCGGAAGTAGAGGAAAAGAAACTGCTACTACAGGATCGTCAAGAAAGAGAGCAGATACTACGGATTATCTTAGTACTAGAGCACCGGATTCACCCGGTAGTGAAAATCAGAGACAGCCACCTAAGAAAAGCTCGAGGACGGCACTGAGATCTTCGGCTGATCCTAGGAAGTCCAAGCGAGAAAGTTCGAGAAGATCTTGCGTGACTCGGAAGCTATCAATACACTACCGATGATAAAATTATGTTGGGGACAAATATATAGATTCTATTGTGTTGAGAAATCAATACCGGCAGATGTAAGAAATGTAAATGGTCACGTGAATGAGTTTTAGCTTGGTGGCTTGTGCACCGAAGATTCCATCCTATCGCACTGCATTGAGAGGCTTGCATTTCTTCGTCCCACTGCATCCTCAATCGGACCTTCAAACGTCCAATCAAAGTCGATAAAGGTGTATCGTGACAATTCCATCGTATTTGATATTTGGTCGGATGATTTTAATTCCATTTCACCACATTTCCAAGCTTTTGTTCGATTCTTTTTCTTCTTGTATCACCAAGCAAAGGATCAAAGACGGCCTCTCTGTTTTTTCTCGGTCAACCAATAAACAGAATAAACCAATTGATTGAAAGGAATGCGGGGAAATGTGATCCATTGCGGGGGAATCATGAGCTAGGAAGCGATGGAAGGAAGAAGTAGCAAGGGCTGTCATTGAATCTAAACCTACTTTGGCAGCTAATTGGTCTAACAGGCCAAAAACAGTTCCATTGCAACTTTCATCGAATGATTAATTCCATCCAAGACGATTCCAACAGATCAGCCTGTTTACACGGAATCCATGTGAGTAGATAGGTAACTGCGAACGTATACCCGTTTTTGCTACAACAACGTTACACCCTTCTTCCGTCTCATATAAAAGACGACAATCCGATCAGTATCAATACTGTCTTGTCTATTCTCCAAACGCTCTTTCCATTCATTCGAAAATGGCATAACACGGTAAAAGTTCGATTGTGCAGATGATCAAACATTCATTTATGCAACTGCAATCCTAACAATATATTGTACTCTCTTGTACCTCTATTTCTTATTCCCCTATGAGGACAATATTTCCTTTTCCTAGAAACGACGTACCAGCCCAACTTTCTTCCCTTTTCACAGACCAACTTCGACACTTACAGATGCGGGTCTAAAAGATGACCTGGCCTTCAACAATGAAGCCGATACTCAGATTGTGTCGTGCCAATAATTTTTCAGAAGCTACAGTATCGCCCGGTCCATTTGGTGGCATTCTTGGTGCGTCCCATTCCTTATGTCAATTCTAGCCCACTGTCTCGTCCATCAATTACCTGATTGAGACTAATATGTCTTTCCATTAGCTGCTCATGTACGATCACTTTATCCAACAAGCCATACTAAGTGCAAGAGATATACATCGACAACTGCTTCCTCTCCCGCATCTGCAGTCCCTAATGCTGCGTCTCTGTCTCCAGCTTCATCTAATGCGGTTGCTCCGAATCTAATTACCACTCCATACTCAAACTTGACAATTGGTATTCCTCGCGAGACATATCCGAATGAAAAACGAGTTGCGGTCACTCCACAAAATGCACAGCTCTTGATTAAGAAAGGCTTCTCCCGAGTTCTTGTCGAGCGAGGTGCTGGAGCAGAGGCGCAGTTCACGGATGAGGCATACGAGATTGCAGGAGCAAAAATAGTCAACAGGAAGAATGTTTGGTCGGAAAGTGATATTCTTCTGAAGGTCCGCCCACCGAGTGTGGATGGACCTATCAATGAAGTTGATTCCTTGAAGAACAATGCAACACTTATTTCATTTTTATACCCAGCGGTAAATAAAGGTGTGGTGGAGAAATTGGCTCATAGAGGAGTTACTTCTTTCGCGATGGATATGATTCCTAGAATTTCGAGAGCTCAAGTTTTTGACGCATTAAGGTACGGGTGTAATGCCATATCACACTTATGAAGTAGAAAAGCTCACACAATTTCGTGATTAGTTCTATGGCTAATATTGCCGGTTATAAGGCAGTCTTAGAGGCTTCCAATCATTTTGGACGCTACATGACTGGCCAGGTCACTGCTGCTGGGTATGTGAATCTCCATATGTTGTTAGTGCGTTGAGCTAATTATGTGACTTTTAGAAAGGTACTTACTTCAGTGTCCGGTGTCCGCTTTTAATTCCTCGCTAATATTCTTAGGTTCCTCCTTGTAAAGTGCTTGTCATTGGAGCGGGTGTGGCTGGATTGAGTGCCATTGCAACTGTAAGTGTATGATATATAGTTTAGACCTGAATGTTAACAGCATCCCTAATTAGGCTCGACGCATGGGAGCTATCGTACGAGGGTTTGACACCAGATCAGCTGCACGTGAGCAAGTCCAATCATTAGGTGCTGAATTCATCGAGGTAGATTTCAAAGAAGATGGTTCTGGCGCCGGTGGTTATGGTAAAGAGATGTCGAAAGAGTTCATGGATGCCGAAAAGAAATTATTCATGGAACAATGTCGCGATATTGATATTATCATTTGTACTGCACTGATTCCAGGTCGCCCTGCTCCTAAATTGATTCATGAAGATGTAGGTTTTATTGGATCATAATTACGAAAGATGATCTGACTGTTTTTATAGATGGTTGCAGCAATGAAACCCGGTTCTGTTATTGTCGACTTGGCAGCTGAAGCAGGTGGGAATTGTGATGTTACTGTAGCCGGCCAATTGATTGAACATAAGGGGGTTAAGGTCATAGGTTCGTCGTATAAATTGACGCAATGTCTAGTAAAACTAATATCTTAACAGGATATACTGATCTTCCTTCTCGACTTCCAACTCAATCGTCTACTTTGTACTCGAACAATATTACCAAGTTCCTTCTTTCAATTGCCCCAGAAGAAAAGCAGTTCGGTATTGACATGAGGGATGAAGTTGTTCGTGGTTCCATTGTGACTCACAATGGTGAAATTATACCTACTGCACCACGACCATTACCTCCAGCGCCAAAAGCTGCCTCGGCTATTGATGCAAATGCTTCAACCGCTAATACTGTAGCCTTAACTCCATGGCAAAAACAAACACGAGAAGTCGGGGCTGTTACTGGGGGAATGAGTCTTGCGCTTCTTCTTGGCAAAGCCACAGGGCCATTATTCATGAATAATGTCTTTACATTTGCATTGGCTGGATTGATCGGTTACCGAACAGTATGGGGGGTTGCCCCTGCACTCCATTCTCCACTCATGAGTGTCACGAATGCTATATCAGGCATGGTTGGTGTAGGTGGTTTCTTCATTATGGGAGGTGGTCTCATACCACATACCATTCCTCAAGCTCTCGGCGCTTTATCTGTAATGCTTGCATTTGTCAATGTTTCTGGTGGCTTTCTCATTACGAAGCGAATGTTAGATATGTTTAAGCGTACGTATTTCACTCACTTATTTCATAGCGCTTTGTCTAACGTCTTGCAGGACCAACCGATCCGCCTGAATACCCATGGTTATATGCTATACCTGCTGCTGTTTTTGGTGTAGGATATATAGCAGCTGCATCTACTGGCATGGCTGGGCTTGTTCAAGCAGGATATATTGCTAGCAGTCTTCTGTGCATCGGTAGTTTTTTCTTTTGAACTTGTAGTAAAACTCTCTAACTTCAGCAGCATCACTATCTGGCCTTGCTTCTCAAACAACAGCGCGCCAAGGAAACATGTTAGGTATATTGGGAGTGGCTGCCGGTATACTTGCATCGCTAGCCGCCGTAGGATTTCCTGTTGAAGTTCTTGCACAATTCGCAGCTGTTGCCGGTTGCGGCGCCATCATTGGTAGGCATTCCATCACATGTAAAAAGAGGGTCAATGAACTAACGGTTGGTTCTAGGATTAAAGATTGGACGACGTACGACAGCAACTGACTTGCCTCAAACTGTGGCTGCACTTCACTCCGTGGTCGGTCTTGCGGCTGTTTTGACGAGTTTCGGATCAGTCATGGCAGATATTGGAGATATATCACAGCTTCATCTCGTCGCTGGTTACATGGGTGTCCTCATTGGTGAGCGAAGTCTTTTCAATGAATTTACTATTTGCTAACCTTGATTAGGTGGTGTCACCTTTACCGGATCCATAGTAGCATATCTCAAACTGGCAGGTCGAATGTCTTCGAAACCAATCAAGCTCCCGGGTCCCAAACATGCACTAAATTCCTCCCTACTTGCTCTTAATATGGCTAGCATGGCTACTTTCATCACATTTGCACCCGGGGCACCATTAATTGCTGCATGTTGCTTAGCAGGAAATGCGGTTCTCAGTTTCATTAAAGGTTACACGACTACCGCTGCTATTGGTGGGGCAGATATGCCTGTCGTCATTACAGTACTCAATGCATATTCTGGATTTGCAATAGTGTCTGAAGGTTTCATGCTTGACATGCCTTTATTGACAACAGTAGGCTCTTTGATTGGAGTTAGCGGTTCGATTCTGTCATCTATTATGTGTGTCGGAATGAATCGTTCCATCGGGAACGTCCTTTTCGGAGGAATAGCTCCTAGCGCGGAAACCGAGCATAAAATCGAAGGACAAATAACCAAAACTAATATCGATGAAGTTGTGGAATCACTAGAAAATGCCGAAAGCGTCATCATCGTCGTTGGATATGGTATGGCTGTTGCAAAGGCCCAATATGCTATTAGTGATATAACACGAATGCTAAAGAGCAAGGGTATCAATGTCCGATTCGCCATTCATCCCGTCGCAGGTCGCATGCCTGGTCAGTGCAATGTCCTACTTGCAGAAGCTAGTGTACCATACGATATCGTTCTCGAAATGGATGAAATTAATGATGATTTCGGAGAAACCGACGTAACTCTTGTCATTGGCGCAAACGATACTGTTAATCCAATTGCTCTCGAACCTGGTTCTTCAATCGCCGGTATGCCTGTTTTGCATGCTTGGAAGAGTAAGCAAGTTATTGTTATGAAGAGAGGTATGGCAAGTGGGTATGCAGATGTTGTAAATCCGATGTTTTATATGCCTAATACGAGGATGTTATTTGGTGATGCTAAGGATAGTTGTGATGGTAAGTCATTTCATTTTATCCTAATATACTTTTTGGATTGGGATTGAAGTATGAGTAATTGACTACTAACTTATGAATAGCTATCAAAGGTGCCATCGAAGCAAGGAATCGTATGTATGACGTCTAAGAGACTACAGGTATGTATCTATTGCCAATATGGAAATGGTTTGAGGGTTCTTCTTGTAGGCTGCTGGGTTTATTGGGCAGAATTAGGCTGGATATATACTCTACCCGGAGCTCAGATAGGAGTTATGATTAAGGATAAGAGGACGAATTTGTGAGTACGCGAGTAAGTTGGGTGGCGAAAAAGAATTCCGAGTATAAACATAGCTGAAGAAACGAGAAAATGACAAAGCAGATTCGGTAAATGATGAATTGATATTCTTTTTCCTCCCTTTAATCCTGGATTGATTGGTTATTTGCCCCAATAATGGTTTTGATATTATTAATTATTATATTTCTTTTATAGCAAATTATGTAGTGAATTATATAGTGAATTATATAGTGAGTTACAACTATTTCATATTACTAGTCTAGAGACTTTCTAGATATTTCTTGTGACACGAGCCCAGGTGGTATGATTAAGACCAACCTTATCTTTTAGGAAAAGCCCTAAAGGACAGAATCGCCTTTAGGTCAACGAGATCCGAATTTTTTTCAAAATGACTTGACCAGAATCTGCAATAGTCATACGATTTTGAGCCGAGCTAGAATTTGGGATTGGGGTCTCTAGACCGGGATCAGAATGACTATGGTAATTAGTATCTACACCAAAATTCATCTGCTAATTGGGGAAGGAGATAGAAGAAAATGGGCATATTCTTGAGAGGGCCCATCCATCTGGGCCCGGAATAGGTGGACTAATTAATTGTCTGTCTCTGTCTCTCTTGCAGTTGCGACTGCCTCACTGATCGATCCGCTATTTGGTGTCTTCAGCGCCGGGATGTTGAATTTGAGATTTTTACCAAATCACTTACGAATGTCTACCTACCTCTATGAGAGAGTCGATCCCAGCTGCAATACCTTTTCCTCTAGCGTACTCGATTGTGTCGGTATCCCATATACATGAATCAGAGAGTGAATGAGAGAGTGAGAGTGAATGAGAGAATAAATAAGAGACAGACAGAGAGAGAGACAGATTTACTTGTACGAAAAGAACAAAAAGGGGTATTGTATTGTAAATCTAAGTGCGCATCCATGCATTCATCCATCCATCTTCTACCATCATCCACTTCTTAAAGTTACACACAAAAGTTCCTCAATCAAGACCTCTATTTGTTCCATCCATCAATGCATCCACCCATCCATCCATCCATTTAACCCACCAAGCAATATACCGTATCCCTCCCTTCCATTCCCTCATTATCTGAGATCCTTCTCAGAAAATGCATGCCGTGTATAATAATCCCATCTTATCCCATCAATCCCTATGTTTACCATCTGGTCCGGAAGAAGAATATACGCAAAGTAAAGAAATAGTGTAATGTGTCCGCTATCGCTCATTCATGTATGTCATGCCATACTGTCATGTCATGTCATGAACGTGCTAACCAGCTAGACCCTCATCATCCTATTTGCACCCATTCCGTTCCATCCATCCGATCGCTTAATTGCCCCTGTATCCTTCACTCTATACAAATGAAATGAAAATAAAGCCTTTCCCTAAGAAGCAACGCTATGCAATAATGAAATAAAGTATCTGAATGCAATGCAAAGAATAGTCAAACTTCCTTACTCAAAGCTCTAACCTTGAAGTTTGCCTAAATAATCTCTTAGTGGCTCCAACTTTATCCATCTCTCCTAAACTCTGTCTGTGACCTCCCTTACGTTTCTCCTTCTCCTTCTCCGCACTTGCCATCATAACTTTCTCCTTCATACCTTCTACCCATTCTAAATCTTTTTGATCCAATTCCTTTTGTTTACCTCTTGGTCCAGCAAGACCTAATGAAGCATCTTCTTCATTCCAATCAAGTCTCGAGGAGCTTCTTGATGCTGCTGATGGAGGTGTATTGTTTCCCTCACGTCCACGTTGAACTTCAGCAAAAGGTGTAGCTGGAAGTGGAGGGACTCCATCAGAAGTAGAAAATGTGGATTTCCTCGTTTTTCGAATACCGAGAGATGATTTAGGTCGATCAACAGCAGTTGATGGGCGAACACCCATTGCAGATGCGGAACGAGGCCCAGGTGTAGTACGACCAGATCCAGGTGTAGTCCGTCCATTATCACGAATAGTAGAGCCCCCAGATGAGATACGTGATGGTAAGTCTTGAACCTCGACTTTATCGGTATCAACTGGTGCTCGACGCCCATGATGACTTGCGTATTCTTTAAGATATTCCCCAAGATCTGCCCAACCACCTCCGACACGTACCATGACCCTTTCACCATTTTCACCTACCAGGCGAACAAATAACTTAATCGGTTTCTCACCACTAGAGCAAGATAAATGATAAACCTTGATTTCTGGATGACCGTTTTGAGCTCTGTGACGCGGAGTGCTAGTTTTCGCATACGCAGGGGCAAGAGTAAACGAAGGCGTAGGAGTACGTAAACTTCCAATTGACGATTGTGAACGGACGGCGGGCATCGAGGGAGTAACTGAACGGCGAGTTTTTGGAGGACGAATTCCTTTAGGATTTGGCTTTTCTTCTGGCTCAGAGCGAAGACGAATATGAGCTGGAATCGATTGAAGTAAGGAACTAATTTGTTGTTGCATCTGATCATCGCTACTGCTGTTGACAGGCGATGCAGGAATGCTTTGAAGAAAGGAGTCTTCAGGAGTGGATATCAAATGTGAGAAATCGGGACTTTCGAGGAGTTGAGGAGGGCGACGAACAGATCTTCTTGGAGCTCCTGGTGGTGAACCAGGTGGTGTTTTATCATATTGTTGTAAATCATGTGACCATTTCCCAGGTGGCAAAGGTGCATCTTCAAATGTTACTGTAGATGCATCATCAGAGTCTGGGTCGACAAGACTGGAGGCGACTTCTGGTGTCATTTTAGATTTGCAACGGGCCGAGAGTGAATCATCCGAAGCATCACTATCACGAGTGTCATTGTTGTGAATACTATCGACGATTATGGAAGGCCTGCGTGCTTCAATTTGGGCATCTAAAAGATCAAATTCCATGCCTTCGGGATTAATACTCTGAACACTTTCAGAGGCTCCGTCACTGCTAGCTATTGTAGAGGTGTGGGAATTGGTAGATAGGTGAAAAGGTATGTTAGGTAAATGTGCTGGTGCCTTTAAATTACCGGAATCCAGATTTCCATGTGATGCAGAAGAAATACCGAGCTGTTGTGCTAACGCAATACTGGAAGGCGGTGCACCCAAGACAGATCCATCTTTTAAAGAATGGTCCACGGATAGTCGCTCTTGTCCAATAAGTGGCGAGCTCGAACTACGAAGTCTTGGTAGTTCAGATCTTGCTGGTGACATTAGGGGTGGACTCGGAAACTTGTCGAGAATCATCGATGATGGCCGTAACGAGGTTCTGGGAGACGTAGCGAGAGAATCAAGGCTTTGCATTTTTGGTGATTCTTCATTCGAAATGGTACGTCTTAAAGCGTTTGCAAAAGTATGGCCGAATTTGGGTATTCTGCTAACACTTCTGACGCTGGTCGAGCGAGTGAGAGGAGTATACGTAGGTTCACCAGAAATTGCTTGTAAGATTGGCTGGGTGTTCAGCGATGGTGATATTATTGCAGTAGAAATGCCAGTGGCCTCCTGCTCGGAAGGAATTGTATCTGTTTCTGTTGCAACACGAGGTCTTTCACATGCCGTTTCGGCTTTTGGGCTTTGGACCTCTTCCTTTTCGTTCGCATTTTTGCCATCAGCTCCAACAGGAGCCTCAGCATCTTCTCCTTGGGCCATGTCTTTTTTCGCCATTCGTGGAGGCGCAATTGCGGCCAACTCACCGTCTGTAATTTTACGATCTGCTGAAACAACCCATTCACCATAGTCCCGTTCGAGGCTTTCCATCCGGTCCAACCAGCTATCTGGCAGAGTATCCATCCTGCCCTCCAAGATATCGAGCATATAATCCAAATCTCTCCCAAGAATCGTAACTTTGGCTTGTAAAACATTTTTCATGACTTCGAAAGTTTGTCGTGATAGAACTGTGTTCCCCGTTTGACCACCAGTAGTGGTCGCGCCTGGTATTTTTATAGCCTGCCATCCCGAATTTAACGCCATCTCCGCATCATCCAAACCGAGTAATAAAGATGGTACCCTTCGAAGTACAGAAAGACGAATACCCCATATATCCATTAGACGTGTTAATTTTGCCAAATTCGGTAGTGCCTGCAGTACCGTGGCCGTAACTATAGCTGTGAAATCATCCATAACCGTGTAAGAAGCAAGGAAGGATGGCATATCAATTGAGGGGGAAGATGAAAGTCGAGAATTTCCCGAAAAGTGTGTATCCAGGACCTGTCGTTTTATTTCCTCTACTTTCAAATCATCCATTCCTTCCCCAATTTCTTCGAGCCGGTACTCATATCTTGCAACCTGCTCGAACGAAAGGCTCCCACAACACTGCGGCTCTGGAACTTCTTCATGCTGTTGCTCGGTTTGATCGGTCGATTGAGGTGGTGTCAATTTTATTCTCTTCGACGAGGCTGGTACTTCAAAGCCCGCTGATCCTCCAGTATTCGGCCATGGCCAATTTGATAATTCTTCCAACCATTCTTGTACTTTCTTTGAAGCTAGAGTCGCGCGTATGGCAAATGCTCGGTCTGCGGGGGAGGCAGCTTCAATACTCGCTTTCAATTTGCCTGTCGGAGAAGTAAGAGCTTGCAGGGTTGTGGCAGGAGTGAGGTCGGAAAGGAGGTCGTCTGAAAGCCGGTGCGATCGACTTGAGGATCTGGTTGGTGATCTTGTTCTTGATGAAGATCTTGGGTGTAGCAATGGAGGGGCAAGCCTCGACGCAGAAGATGTCATAACTGGTGTACTCTCCATGATTTATGATGTTTGATAATTAGTAGTTTTTTTTTTTTATTAATGAGGAAATAGCTGTCGCATTGCTCAAAAGACCTTGAGAGAGTGATGGTCTGTCTACAAGCATAAGAGGGATTGAAACATAATAATGGAATAATAAAGAGAAGGTGAAGAAGAAGGCGGAGATCGAGGTGGAGGTCAAGGTGGAGGTGATGCAAGCAGTTTCGAGTGATGCCGTCTTACAGTCTTACAGGCTTCTCCGTTCGTCGTTCAAGGCGGTTGTTTGCATGATTCTTAGGGTGGGTCGGGGTACAGAGCTGTCTTGAACACCACACCATGCAGAAAGAAAGAACTAGAGATTGTTCTGTTCTGTGTTCTCGTTCTTTCTTGGTGGAGATTTTGAGTTTTTTTGCCTTTTCCCTTGTATGTATGCTTTAATTGACTGGGACCTTCCGGATGTTCAAGGAATACGATAGAGAGTGCAATGAGAGTAGTAGAATGATGGCGATAGCATATGGAACGATTGATAGGATAGGTTTGACCTTAGATGCAATGACAAGGAATAGAGGAAGAAAGAACCAAGATACCTAGTAACTGAGGAGAATTGAGTGGGAATTGAGTGGGAATGTGAGTTAGGAAAAAGGATAGGATGGTGAATGGGAAGGAAAAGAAGATGGTTGGATTGGATTGGATCTACCTACGTACCTAGCAGGACAAGTCAAAGAGACAAACCGATGTCCGGAAAATGTGTTGATGGGAGATTGGGTGAGCTCGCTAACACATCAGTTATTGATGAATTGGTACCTCCGATAGCTTTTTTCATGGGTTTTTATACCTTTTCATGGGTTTTTATGCCTTTTATGCCTTTTATGCCCTTTTATGGATTGTTCAATGCGCGTCAAATTTCCGCCCATCATTTTACAAGGGGAGGAGAATGAAAAATGGCTGGGGGATTGTGAGGAAGTGGATCTCTCTCTCCGTATTCCCTCTTCTGTATATTATTTTTAGACATTCTGAAGATTTGACAGAACTGATAGAGTTGATCGAGTTGATGGGATTATTAATACTTGAAACAATTGATTTCAAATATATAAAGTTTGGCGAAGATATATCTGCCGTACGGGTAATCCGTATTAATAAGTGTATATAAGTTTTATGAATTTGCTCATGTCATCGACATAGTACATACTACATAGTACATCATCTAAAGTCGGATATCTAAAGTCGGATTCATGGCTAATCACCACCATCACAATAATAATGAAGGCTTTCGATTCCAGAAGCGTGCATGTACCCATAGATAGTCCTTGGGCCAATACCGGTACATACTCCGTACATGCATGTACCTCTCCGCTCATAAGCGATCATCCATATCCCCTATCTCCATACCATATCCATAATCCACAGAACTTCCAGGAACGGTGGAACGTACGGTGGAACGTTCATCAATCGATTAACCTCAAATCAGTAGGATTCCCGGGAGATCTCTGCCTCTCCACAATCCACCGCAGTTCACTGTCCCACCTATAAGCCCACGAGGAATCCTTGACATATGCAGGTGACCTTGGAACTTCTATCCTGTCAAAACCCTCATTCTACGGAAGATCGATTCATAAATCTTGGAGAATCAAGATTCACCGAAAGAATTATCAAATCTTGGCATCATTGCATAATTGCGGTGTCAAACGGTGAACTAATGCTATCGACTATACCGACTATTCCGACTTATGACTGTCCAGACCACGGAGTACGCACTCATCAACCGGAGTCCTCCCACGAAAAGGTTACCATTTCAGATACATCGCCGAATATGAATCAGATATTCTACTGTTTCCCCAGCCACCGGCTATCATCGAACCGTCAGTTTGTACACATTGGTATATCTTGATTCCGAGACTACCAACTGAGACTTTGTCATACTTTAATGAGTACAAAACGCACGTCAGGCGATAAGATCTGAATCTTTTGCGCAATTTGTTTTACCAGAGCACGAAACTTGGGGTTCGGAAAGTCGATCTTTTTCCTTATAGAAAGCTTGACTGTTGACTATTGACTCTATAGAGCACTCATTGTGTCCAGATCAGTGTAGCTGGATCGAGCTGCAAATACATGATGAAAGGCTGTTTTGTCCGTTGTATGACGAATGTGTTACTGCAGATTGATAGCCACTGCCGAGGTTAATTGCTTCCAAATATTTGACCGTCACGATATCTCTGATTTTTGTCATTGCTAACTCGGATTCATGTCAATCAGATAAGTGTCGGACTGTCTCAATACAAGCCCCGATGGTAACAATAGCCATCTCTGCAAATTTCATGCTCTCACCCAAATTGTCGTGGACTCGTGATGCTCTTCAAGACCGAACTCTGTTGAAAAGGGGCTGTTCGTACTCTGCGAGGTGATTTCAATTCACATCGTTCCAGAACAGTATTCACTTATTATTCAAGTGATCACTGCTTCTAATCATCCAATTGTACGATTGGATATAAACTTTGAGGGGCAATATGGTATTTTACCGGAAGTCTTCAAACTTACCAAGACACACCGCTCACATAATTTCGCGATTTCGAGCATTCGAGGTAATCTTACGAAAGTATCTATGCGGGCATGGAGTAAGACAAGTAAACTGATTGTTCCTTTCAGATTTTCTTTCTTCCAAAGGATGATATCTACCTTTCAGTTTCGTTACAATTTTCAATCTATCACTCTTACAGGAATCTACACCTTCCCACGGATAAGTGAACCCCGAATGGTTAGAAAAAGGGGTTCGATTTATTTTTGAATGCCAAGGATTTACTTATCCGATGGATACTATCAACTGGACCCTCAGCCCTACACTCTTTACTGGATGAGATGAAACCTGGAAACGGTCGATCGTCTATAACTCTCTGAATGGGGGTTCAGATGGTGCACGGGCATGGCCCAGAATATTCCATCGATAAAGCAAATGTCCATTCAATTATGGGCTTTGACACGGGAAACAATTTTGCTGCATATTTCAAATGTCAAAGCTCATGCCCATGATGAGTAGCTGTGGTAACTATCATCAAGGAGATTATTCTTCCCTCAAGTGATGAACTGGCTATCGACTTCACGTCCAAAGCTTCCTTCTTCAACAAGTAGTTCTTCTGAAGAAGGAACATTCTTCATGTCGACATGTTGCCATATCAAATCTGCTATTTCCTCAAGTTATCCTGAACATTGGGATGACTTCACTTCACTTATATGTATCCGGTGCATATATCAATCAGCTCAGATAAGAAGCATGATTCGTCCACTCAAAAACTCAAATCAAGGCTCTTTTGTAACATATTTTCTCGTCCTTGATCAGGATTACAAGAAGTTTCTTCGGACTGAAGGCAACATGTTGCATCTATTGACTGAGATTTCTTCAAAGCAAATCAGAACTCTATGCCTATACGCTGTTGCCAATTTGCCATGTATCCTCGATGGCGTCTTGTTCTTTCATCAGTGGTTAACACTTCCTCAGTCCAGCAACATTCCTTCCCAATGTGCAATTGCAGCTCATTACGGCAATTACACTCCTTTACCTACCTACTATGGTTGCACCCATATCTATATAATCTTCTCTTCTTCACATCTCATTCTTCTCATGAACATCAACAATCCATCATCAAATTCATTTGGCTTTATTGCATATTTGCCTTCTGCTTCATCCATTCTAGTAATATTGGATTTTCATTCTTCCTGCATTATCATTCGAAAATTTTCACTCAAAGCATTTTAATTTGAAGTAAATTCATTCTTCATGCATTTCAAAGCTCTTGCCGTTGCGGCTCTTGGCCTTGTTGGTGCGGTTACTGCTCAACGCCCCACGGATACTAATATTTGCGATTATTATACCACTGCTTTGTTCGAGAATAATACTGCCGACCTTCAACAACAGTTGATAACGCGCATTGTCAACATTGCTCTTATTGGTAATGGTAAGTATTCCATTTAAAGTTCTGCAGTGGGTTTCACTCATCAATCCCTTGCAGGCCACTATCGTCGCCGTCGTGTCAATGTCACCGGGATCCTCTCCGCTGGTACCTACAATGGTATCAAAGTCAATTTATTACCATATTTTAACGGTGGCTTGTTCTCTACAAACGGGGGAGGAAAGCCCATATCTGTCGACTTCCTCGATAGTGGTGGATTGGTTACTCTTGTGTCTTACAAAGCTGCCGATTCCATGTCGAGCAATCAATAGTAAGCTCCCGGGATAACAAATACAGCAAGAGACTAACCACGATAGTTTTCTCATGACCCATCTCTACCAGTACTTTG
Source organism: Sclerotinia subarctica (assembly GCA_025389085.1). NCBI lineage: Eukaryota > Fungi > Ascomycota > Leotiomycetes > Helotiales > Sclerotiniaceae > Sclerotinia > Sclerotinia subarctica. Next base: position 1,806,997 of record QRFI01000010.1, on the reverse strand, counting down.
GTGTACTACTTGGATGCTCCAAGCAAGGTGGCACTGATTTTCCGGCGTATTCTGGTTCTGATTCTCAGTATAAGGTTCACAAGTAAGTCAACCAAATGCCTCATGGTACTTCTCGTGACTCGAACCTGGTTTAGGTGATAAACCAACGCAGCCTCTAACAACCATACAATAGGTTCATGAATCTCTCCGATGCTGAAGTTAATTACTTCATTGAACAAGTTGCACTATCCGCTTCATTTTTTGGCGTTTCTGCCTCAGATCTAATGATCATCGGCTATGCACTTCGGCAATCATTCGGCTATCGTTGCTTGCCGCCTGCAATTATTGTTCCCAGTCAAGGAGCTCAATTGCAATCTATTTGCACTGACGGTACATGTCCTCTTGCACCAAACAATACTTGCTCCTCGTACGACCAAACCATCACCAAGCCTAAGTTGGATCCATGCTATGTTGCCGAGGCCGCTTGCAACAAGGTACCAGGAACCTACGGCTATCTATGCCATAATGATTACCTGATTTGTAGAGCTTCAGGCGGAATCGAAACCAATGGCACAACTTCACCATCCAATACATGTCCATGTTCGAATCCTGGCTCGTGTCCATGTTCGGCGCCTAAAGCTGGGTCTGGCACAGGCTTTGGAACGTCATCTAACAAGACATCCGGTACTGGTTTAAGCAAGACAAATAGCACAGTTTCTGGTTCTGGTTCTGACAGCAAGACGAATGCCACCACGGCTGCTACTAAACCAACTCAACTCACAGCCGGTGCTGCTACCGTTGGTTTGAGCTTTGCAGTCATAGCTGGTGGCCTTTTAGCCTTTTTCTTGTAGATCTGCAGGCGTACAAACAGGTAGTTAAAGTTCGGTTAATGTGTGATTATTATCGGCAATGTGTTGGAGCATCGCGTGATGAGAAAGACCATGGATCATTACTAATATCTCTTCATCATGTGGTCCATACTGAGTGGGTATGGTTCTTTCATCGACTAGATGTAATAGCTTGTCGGAGTCTCTCTTTTGGAGTGGTATGAATGCGTGTGGAGATGATGGAAGAAAGAAAAAGGAGGAAGAAATGGAAAGGCGTATGTGGGTGCTTTGCTGGATGGGATTACTTATTTTCATGGTTAATTGGGCAATTGTTGACTTTTGTCTTTATTATCCAAATAAGGACGAGAAGTTTCTAAAGTAGCTTCTAAAGTAGTTATGATATTCATACTGTACTGTGTTTCCAGAACTGGGGTTTTCACGTTTGAATGTTGGGTGTATGAGTGTATGATAGATAAGGTTGTTAATTGCAATTTGTATCCTCTTTGAAAAGTAACCAACATCTAACTAGATGGTGAATGTTAAACTCTTGTCTTGTCTTGTCCTATTATTTTACGCTTCTTTTCCATAGATAATTTATTCATTTTATTTGTTCACCTTACTCGTCCGCTCGCCTGACAAATTTTCTACTTGTGTTGAAACCCCATCTCCCTATCTCATCATGCATAGGTACTTAGTAGTCATATTGTAAGATAGAATCACCAAATCACCATTTCTCTTTCCCAACATCATAAATCAATCCATCATCCACTCTCCAAAATTCACTACCCCTTACTTTCCCTTCGCAAATTCATTAATATACTCGCCTAGCTTTTGTGCGCCCTCCAATGAAATCGAATTATAATTACTGGCACGGATACCACCTACACTTCTATGACCCTTAAGACCCGTAAGACCTCTTTCAACAGCTCCAGCTAAGAATGCTTTTTCTGCATCGGCGATGTTTTCGGAGGTGGTGACGCGGAAACAAATGTTCATTCTTGAGCGGGCGGATACATCAGGGACGACTTTGTAAGAGGTGGGGTTGGCATCGAGCGCGGAGTAGATGAGGGAGGATTTTTTGTTGGAGATGGATTCTTGACCTTCGATTCCGTTGGGGTAGGTGGCGAGGAGTTTTTGGAGAACTTGTCCGGCGATGTAGACGCTAGTGATGGTGGTTAGTATTAGTGGGTGTGTAGGCATCGGGGGGACTTACTCGAATATGCTTAGGGTGTTGTAGAGACTTTTGTTCTTGGCGATCGTTTCGTATGAGAATACGATTGGACCAATTGGTAAACCAAGCTTTCTCAATAGAGTAGGGGCAGGAGTTGCGACGACTGGAGGGAGGAGGTTCTTCTTGATAATGACAACGGTGATTCCGGTACTACCCAGGTTCTTTTGAGCACCGAAAAATATGACGGAGAAGTTTTTAACGGGAATGCGTCTCGATAAAATATTCGAGGACATATCTGCCACTACAATTGGCTCTTCATCTTCACCGGTTGGCTCTAAAGCTTTTGGGAAACCGGGAAACTCGACCCCATCGACAGTCTCATTGTCGCAATAGTAAACCATGGCTGGATTCTTGGAAAGTTTCCAATCCTTTTCCTCTGGTATTTTTCCGAATTTACCATCATTGATCTTTCTAGCGTCTGCGACAATATTGACGTGCTCTGAGCCAACCAATCGAGCGGCTTCTTGGCTAGCTTTTAATGACCATGAACCGGTAACCAAATAATCAATTTTGAGTTCCTCATCCACAGCCTTTTGAAGCTCCTTCACAAGAGCATCTTCTGGAATCTCCTTATCAGAAGAAATACCCAATGACTTCAGAATCTTCTGTTTCCTCTTCTCAACCCATATTCCAACCATATTGTATACTGTCGCTGAGAACTCCCCAGTGCCACCACCCTGCATAAAAAGTACCTCGTAGTCATCTGGTATCTCCAGGTATTTTGCCAAATCGGCTTTCGCAGTATTCAGAACATTCGCAGCAATTTCGGAACGATGTGAGTGCTCTGCCAAACCGAGACCTGTGCCATTGTAATCGACAAGAGCTGCCGCCGAGGTTTCTAGAACATCGGTTGGGAGGAGGGCAGGACCTGCACCAAAATATGTGATTTCCGAACGAGAAGGCATTCTTTCTAAGGTAGTAGGATCGTGTGTAAGTTTTGAGGTTTTGAGAGGGATTTCAGGTAAATGATTCTGGGTAAAATGGTCAGATAATGTTGATTTTTAGTGGTAATGATGATGTTTCAATGCCAATTCATTCCATGGGCACTTAGAACTGTGCTGTCAATTGCGTGATAAAATCTCAACAAAATTCTCTTCGATTGGGAAACTAGGGAAACAGATGGCAGATCACTTACTTATCATTTACTACTTCAAATCAATCGTAAAGGTTGAACGAATGTTGAAGGTTGTGATGTTTTCTAAAGACTCATTTGAGTGAGTCAAGAAGAAAGAAATTATGTAACTTTACCCCGGATTTCCTGATTCGTCAAGTGGGATGTTTAGTATATCTTTACCCCTGCCATCACGTGATTATCATCATTCTGCACCTTCCATCACCTCAAACCTCAGTCTTGCAGCTCATCACTTTAAAACAGACTTCAATTTGTAATTATTAATTATTAATCCTCATATCTTCATATCTTCATGTCTACCTAGCACTTTAAAGATAAAGACGGTGACATTTCATTTCACAATGGAACGAAAGAATTCAGAAGCTGGCCCTTCAAATAATCCTCTTAAAGTACCTGCTGCATCATTTCGTATGTATTTGATCATTGATTACCATCAGAGCTCCCTACTAATATATGATAGCTACACATAATTCACCCCGTGTCTGGTTCATGACATCTGCATTATCCCCATTATGTGTCAGATTAATCAGACTTCTTCTCAAGCATGGTGATTATGTAGCCGCTGGTCTACCGCCAAAAGAAATTGAAGACGATGAACGATGTCTAGAATTCAAGGAACTCATCAATGACTGTAATAGCAACAAACGTCAGTGTGAGGGGTGGAAAGATAGAATTCGTGGAATCAAGGTTGACGGAAGGTTACTAAGTATTCTCTTGCCAAAAAATGGTATGCATCTGTACTGAATCTCCGACAGGGCCAAATCGCAATGCTTAGCAGCTATCGCAGAAGCTATTCATTTGTTTGGACGTATAGATATTCTGATGTGCTGCTCATCTGAAGGTATTTCATGCTGAACTTTTTATGGAAACTCGATATTGATATCAATCTAGCTGTTGTCGGAACTGTGGAGGAGCTCTCAACGAATCCTGCGACTCGGAGCCTCGTCCGTGATCAGTTTGATACCATTTACTTCAATCAGGTCAACTTTATTAAATCAGCTTTACCGCATCTTCGAGAAAAACGTGATGGCCATATCCTCATTCTTACTGGCATTACAGGTCACATAGGAACACCTGGAATGTCAATGTACTGTGCTGCGACATGGGCTTTGGAAGGGTTCTGTGATGCCTTGACCTACGAGGTCGCTCCATTCAATATCAAAATAACGATTGTTCAACCCAATAAAGAGATTCAACTACTAACAAACAAAATTACTTTCGCTCCACAGTTACCACAATATGAAACTCAAAACAATCCGGCTCCTCAAATAAGGGACATCTTGGCGCATGTGTTAAGCTCACATCCAGATACTCGAATAGATCCACAAAAGGATAAACCTTCAATTGAATCAGTGTTTCCTATTCTACCTAGCGAATCAAAGGATAAATTGGTTATGGAAACCGTCCATGCCTTAACAGCAATTGGAGGCCATGAAAACCCCCCAGCGAGGCATATCGTAGGTTATGAAGGAATCGCATCTGTTAAAGAAAAGTTGAAGATAGTCAGTCAAGAAATGGAAGACTTTGTGGAAGTTAGTTGTGCAGTGGATATCTACACTAAAAGCGTAGTGAGCCAGGCAGAATTGGCTGAACCAAGGTCACAACGTAAGCGTAGCGTCAGTATTGAAAGACGGGACTCCAACAATGAAGGTAAGACTCCCCAGCCTGAAAGGAGTATCACTATGCCCCAAGATGGAATGATTCCTGGACAATATTCAAAACAGAAATGATGGATTAAGGAAGTCAAGAGGAAAAGGAGGAGGAGGGAGCGGAAGAGGAAAGGGGGAGTCAAGGAGGAAGTCGTTGAGAGAACTGAGGAAGAAATGTACCTGAATTAAGTACTGACCGGTAATTCCTCAGATTAAAAGCCGAACTTACCATAACATTACAACATTTTATGAATTGCATTTTAAGTCATCAGTCACGTTTATGCGTGGGTCACAAATCACTAAATGGCATGGGTAGAAGTTTCTTCAACATCTTTGTTATTTAGAAAAAAGGTTTCTTCATTTGTCGGAAAGCAAAAGAATTCTAAAGAGGAAAATCTCGGAACAACATACAATCAATCGCGCTTTTTCTTGTTCAATTTCTAATTCGGATCGTTTCGACTGTTTAGGAAAGAGGGTGCCAGCGTCCATTGGAAAAAAGGAAAAAGCTACAAAAGAAAGTCTGCATCAACCTACTTTCAAATGCTCTTTCTTCTCTCGCAAAGTAATCCCCCATACGGCTTTGTTGCCTCCATTTCTTGAACCATCTTTGTCGCCTCCTTTACCTCCTCTTCTACCTCCTGTATCGCCTCTAGCGCCTCGTAAATCTGCTTTCCCGTCGCATCGCTAAAATATATTAGCCCCAACTCTATCAAGTCCTCAATTAAAGTTGTGAAATTACTATGAAAGAAGTTTCCTTTCAAAGCCAAACAAATCACTCCCCTCATCAGTATGATTTCCGTCTCGCCTCGGCAGTATCCGGAAGCTCGGACGAAGTCCTCGATTGCACGGAGGCTAATCCGTGGAGCGATCCACAACTTCATCTACAGATACCGAGGGAGATGATGGTGGGGATGTCTCCGCGGGTGTCTCCGAAGAGGCACTGTTGTGAGTGTTACCATCTTGGAAAGCGGTAGTCATGGTGAGAATCTCACTTAGCTTGGTGCTAAGGGTTATGGGGCAGAAGTTTGGGGGATTGTTTGGGGATGAGTTTAGGGCTTGGTTTAGGGGTGAGTTTTGGGGTGAATTTTGGGATGGGATGTTTGGGGAATTCATTTGGAAAATGATTTTCTAGGTGATGGTTAGATTTGAGATCTGGATATCGAATTACTGGTTTCTAGCTTTGCTTTCAGGTGTTGAAGTCAAAGATTGAAGTTGTAAGAAGATTTGAGATCAAATGATGGATAAGAAAAAAATGATCACTTGGATTTTGGGTTTGATTTTATATTGGAAACAATGCATTGTTCAACTGGCATTTTCTGAGGATGACAAATTGTCCTTGTTCTTTTGTTTTTCCTCTGTTGTCGGAGGAATAGTTTGGACCAATGGTATGTGATTTAGATATTGTGAAAGGAATTGTTTAGGTAGACAAAGTGGGCTTAGGGGTTCTTGAATACTTGTTCAAAGTTGGTGTTACGGTAGATTACCTATCGAAGTCATTATAATAGAAAAATAGAGAAAGTTGGAAGCGCATCTGTACCTCGCCTCTTGATGATACCTTTCTCTTAGGTAGGTCAATTTCAAATATGGAGTTTTGATCGTATTAACTGATGTTTTTTTTGGGGGGGGGGGGGGGGGGGGAATAAAAGAGAGATTTGAATGCATTTTGCCTAGGTACTCAATGATATAAATTACCCTACCTAAATACTTTCAGACATCAATACTCTATTCTGTTGTAAAAATGACTCCTAAACCTAGATATTCACCTCGAGTTATAGACCATAAGCCCCCTTTGAGGATGACTTCACCGCCTCGGGTAAAATCTGTACATATAGGTACCTACTTGCACTCCCTCACCATGGATATCATTCGCAGCACTTGCTACCTTCCTTTACTGTCTGCATAATCTTATCTTGAACTTGTTGGATTTGTTAACTTGTAATGTCCCCTCTGCTCTGCATAGGTTTTGATTCTTTTCCCTCTAGATCCCGTATTGAAACCCTATACTAGGTCCCCAATCATCACCCCCCCCCCCCCCCAAATATTATTGAAGACCCCCAATTCTCAATCCAATTATATCTACCCCTCTATCACATCCTAGTCCATTCACTTCTGCACTAAATGTTAATTCTATAAACAAGCAATGAGCTCATTTCCCCTTCTTTATACCATCCCCTTCTCC